>APFE030003594.1:186695-211261 GCA_000404065.3 Pinus taeda
AATATAAATCGTTAAAGCTATATTTCTATATTTTAGGTCATAACTCTCGTTAAATCTGTAATTTTGCTGGAATTAAGTGTTGGCTAGTTCCATAGAATGCATTGAAATGGAATAGTTTTGAACTTGTCACCATTGTGATAGTGAAATGCTATAGATTAAAAACACTATTTCATAGAGTGCCTTATATATACTAAAAATCGATTTAAAAATATGTATCATATGACCCTCCTCCTAATAGTTTCGCTTAACCAAAATATAGTTATTCGAAATACTTTTCTTAGTATCTTTTGAGCATAAAATTATAATTCTAAAAAATATCATATAATTGTTTAATTTAAAATTTATTAAAAACTTAAAAATTTTAAGGGTATATTTTGAAATATATTTCTTTACTAATACACGTTAAAAATATTTATATTTAACATTAATATATTGATTCTAAAATACCATTCTACCAAACTTCAATCATAAAATATTTACACATCACAACATCACAAGTAGAAAACCAAAATTTACAAAATAATAATCTTATAATTATAAATATTTATTTTTGTAAAGTGTTTGTTGATCAACATATTATTTTTGGTAAAATTGTGGTACCTAAGGTAGAATTGATAAAACATAAATGTATTTTATTTAATTGAATTTATTAATTTTATAAATAATACAAGCTATGGAAAACTATAAAATTAATGGAAAAGTGCTAAAATATATTTTTATTTACCAGACAGTTATAAGATAGTTATTCATATCCCTAGAGATAAATAATCTTAGTTGGGACAAACGAGCCTAGAGGGGAGAGAAGAAAACATGGGAGAGAGAAGAAAACATGTGGTAACGTTGGAGAATTGATACTTGGCTCAAGGAGGTCCAAGACAGGAGTTGAAGCTTTAAGCTTTGGAACGTGAAACAGGACGTTGTTGAAGGTAGGGCATGATGATGCTAGTTAGGGTATTCTTGAGCTGGTTGGTGGCTAGGAGAAACCCTAAGACATACTAGTGAGTGTGTGAATTCTTTGGTTGGAATTATATAGTCTTGACGCCTTTGAACAAACCTTGTGAGGAAACTGTCAAGTAACTGTTCTGGGAAGAAATTGGTTCGGGGTGATAATGGACGTAATTGTTATTCCCGTTGGTTTTATGGAGCATCCTTTTTCCCATAGTTTTTTGGCTAGTCTGGATAATTAAGAAAAGATAAGTTTTTTGATCTATTATTTGTGATATGTTGTCCTTCTTCTATTGTAAAATTATTTCAGGTTGTATAAAAAATGTGAGTGTTGATAAGAAAATGAAGACTCTAGTGAATTAATATTGGGTATATTTTTAGATAAGACAAACGAAAACTTAAGACCTAGGCTAGCTACCAAGCCAAGTTGGTTACCTAGCAGCTAGGAGAACAATCTTAGGTCTAATAAACATTAGGGGAACCTTGAGGTATAAAATGGGCCTCCTAAGAAAGATGTACAACCAAAATAAGCTTTATAAGAACCAATAGGATTCAAGATGATGATGTTAACCATGGGGGCTGATTCACCATTTTTGGAGTAAAAAAGTAAAATGATTAAAAAATAATAAAACTACTTTCTAACTCATTTTTTCAACTTATCTCTTTAAATTTTTACTCAAATTTTGAGCGAGAGTACTCATTGGATGCAAAATTTAATTTCTGATCCAAGGAGTACCCATGTTGCATACTTTCGATAAACCCTGCTACATGAAAAATGCAAAATACATGAAAAATTGTGATTACAATCACATTTTTCATGTATTTATCATTTTTCATGTAGAAGGGCCCATCAAAAGTATAAAACATGGGTAATCCTTGGATAAGGAATCAAATTATGCATCTAATAAGTGTTTCCTCTTGAAATTTGAGTAAACCCATAGGAAGATAAGTTGAAAATATGAGTTGAAAAAATAGTGTTTTTTTTTTTCCCTCTAAAATTTGACAATAAAATATATATATTTTTTTTTTGTAAGCTAAGGAGGGACCATTATTTTATATTACTTCGAATTGAAACCAATACATTTCCATGGTGGCCTCAACCCGCCCCGTAGGTAAACCGGGTCTGTTGGCCACCTTATGTTTTTGACAGCCATCCAAAAACCAAAAATCCTAATTCTTCTTGTCCATGCTATGTATACTAAAAATTCATAAAGATTAATACTATTCCTATTTTTCATTGTATATTCAAACTAGACGCCGCAACTATCTTTTAACCTTACCAAAAACTGCAGAGAGCATACCCATGACCTCAGATGTTGCCCTGCGTGGTTTCCTTCTGTCCATCTTCTTCCTTTATACCCATGTTAATCTTCTCTATTTGCTGCTGAATCTCATCCAATTTTTTGTCTTGCATCATCATGGTGATCTGGATGTTTTTCAATTCTCTCCTCAGATTAGGAATTCCTTGGGATAATTCTGCCATTTCTATGGAAACTTTCTCCATGGCCTTTGCCAACAGCCTTTTCATCACCCAGTATACATGCAGGGCCTGTTTGTATAGTGTCATGCGTCGTCCTGTATTTCCTGGATCAGGTAGTAGGTATTCCCAATCTTCCATTTCTGATCCTGATTGGGCCTGGGCTGCTTCTTCCTCTAAGTGTTGTATTATTCTTTTGATGTCCTTGTTATTGTTTTTGTAGTAGGCTTGCTCTCCGAACTGAATCTTTTTCTCCAAAGTTTTCCTGTATTTTCTGGCTGGTGACGGTTCTCGCTTCTCCCGTTTCCCTGCTGGTCGCCCTCTTCCTCTGCTACATCGTCCTCATCCCCGACCTGCTCTTCCTCTGTTCCTGTAGTTTCCTCTGCGTCCCCAAGCTTTCATGCCAGAAGTGCTCTCGAATTCTCCTTCTTCCTCGTGCCCCGCGCTTCTCCTTTCTCCATGCTCCCTTTCTTCTTGAGGTTTATCCTTTGCTAAGCCCCCGACCTCCCTAGCCCTCTTTCTTGGCTGCTCGATTCCATCCTGGTTTGAATCGAACATCTCCACGTTGTCCTCAGAATCAACCTGAACTGCCTGATATTGTTCTTCGTTTTCTCCATCCGTGATTTCCTTCCCCTTTTTCCCTGGACTGCTTCAGCTTCTAATCTCTTCTTCTGCCTCGTTTCTCATTCTCCTCCTTGTTGCCGTTTGATTTCTCCTTCTGGCTCTGTCTGTCGTTCCTCTTTTCCCCCTCTGCCCTTCTGTGATTCTGTCTGGTTCTTCCACCACCCTATCCCTTCGCATGCTCGTTCCTATTTTGTTTATCGGTTTCCTGGCCTTGTTTTGCCTTCCTCCTTTATTATATCTCCCTTGCCGCTTCTCATCGTTACTCTTCCCTCGAGCCTCTTGCCACCTGCCGCGTTCATGATCACCCACCTCTCTTTGTCCTTCTTCTGCGCCATCGTACCTCCATCCATTCTCGTCCGCATTACCTCCATCACCTTCTTTCTTCATTGCTTCCTCATCGTCCCTCTTCGAGATGATGTCCCTTCTACTAATTTCCCTATCCACCTTCATCATTGCCCACTCCACATTCCCCTTGTCATCCTCCCTGTCCTGACTTGTGATGATTGCCCCGATCGCTGCCATTCTCACCCCAATCAGGGATCTCTGACTGTCGTTTTTATTGTATTGTGGTTTCATTTGGTCTGGATTGATTATGGTAGTGAGTTCCTCCCACCCCGGTTTGTTCCTTATTGTTGGCCAGCTACTATCGATCTTTTCCCCCTATTCTTTACATCCCCTGTTAGCTAAATAATATGCAGCCCTATTTCCTTTTCTCCTAACATGACTAAAGATCTTGTATTCTATTCTCCTTAGAATTTCAGCTAGGTCCTGAACAATCCCTGCCATCCTCCAGCTTCTAGCTACTTGTTCCCAGTCTTTCCCGTTGTTGAGTTTTCGTAGCATTTCCACTACTATATGAGAGTCACCCTCTATTTCCAGATTCGTGTACCTATTTCTTACTGCTATCATTTCCTTGATAAACAGCCCACAGTTCTGCTTCATTATTTGTCATTTCGCCTCCCCCTTCTGCGTACACCCATCTTGTTTGGTTCTTGTTGTCTCTAAATATTCCCCCAAAGCCAGCGGGCCCTGGGTTTCCTTTAGAGGCCCCGTCAAAATTCAATTTAATGAAATGTTGTCTTGGATACCTGAACTTTTCTAGACTCTGATTCTGGGCTTGTTTCTTTTTTTCTTTTTTCGGGTACACCATGCCATAATCCATAATTAGTTTCATTAAGATTCTTCCTTCTTCAGGGTTCGCTTTCCAATCATCCTCCTCCCAGGTCTCTGCCAGAACGGTCTCTTTGATTGCATTTTGAATTCCTGTCCATATCTTTTCCGGAGTATTGATCTTATCCAAAAAGATCCTACAGTTTCTTTCCTTCCAAAGATGCCATATCACAAACCCTATAGATAATGTCCAGGTTCTCCTTACGACCTTACATGAGAATTGTCCCTTACCCCATTGAAATATAGACTTTTTGATGTCAGTGGGATCTTTATTTGATTTGCCGAAGAGACTTCTGATCTCTCCCCATTGATGTTGAGCGAATGAGCAGGAGTTCAAAATGTGTTCCTGGGTTTCTATCCCCACCTTATAGAGGCTACATCTCGGGGGTCGCAAGAATCCTCTTCTCTGAATCTTGTCCCACATCAGGATCCTTTCTTTTCCAACTAGCCAAACTAATATAGATATCTTTGGCCACCACTTACTATTCCAAATTTCTTCCCATTCTATTGCTTCTTCCTCCCTCTCCTGATGGGTTGCTAAATAGCAAGCTTCCTTAACTGTAAAGGCCCCTCTTGTAGATTTCCCCATCTAAGAATATCCGGCCCTAGTCTAGCTTTGATTTTCCTTGATTCCAGTTCTTTTATATATTTTCTTTGTTTCTATTGATCTATATTTTCTTCCCATTCTTCTGGTTTTCTCCACTTTCTCCATATCCCGTCTGTCTCCCCTTCTTTATAGTAATCTCTTACAAGTTCTCGCCCCTCCCTGACTGCTTTTTAATGTATACTCTGAAGGTTTTGTATACTGGCCATTTTGTTTCTTTGCTTCCATTCCTCTTCCCAAAATCTATCTGTTCCTCCTCTTATTTCCTAGAATGCACAGTTGTTTACAATGTTTCTATTCTGACTTGCCAATTCCCAGATTGTAGAACCTTTTGGGGTTTCTTATGCTCTAAGGAATCCCTCCGAAGTTGTAGGCATATTATATTTTGGTGTCCATATTTTCTTCCACAAATCGTTTCCTCCTCTCATCCACCTCTACCACAGCTTCGCCCCTAACACCTTGTTCAGAATCTCAGGGTCCCTAAGTCCTAATCCCGCTTCTTCTTTTCTTTTTGTCAAGTTTTTCCATGAAACCAGAGCCCATTTTATTTGCTGCTTTGGTCCTCCCCATATGAATTTGCCAAAGATTTCCTTCATTTTAGTGAACACCCCTTTTGGGACAGCCATGATAGATAGGGGGTAAATTGGTATAGCTTGAAGAACTAATTTCAATAGTACCAATCTATTAGCTATGTTTAGCGACTTGAAAGACCATCTTGCAAGTCTATTCTTGATCTTTTCTATGATTTGCTGCCAGTTTGCCAATCTTGTGGGGTTTATGTCTAGTTGGTTCCCCAAGTACTTTGTAGGAAGTTCACCCTGTCTGAATCCTAGCATCCTAATTAAATGAGTATTGATTATGTCCGGAGTGTTGAAGATGTAGGTGCATGATTTTTCTTTGTTTATTTCCATACCTGATGCTTCCATAAATAAGTCCAAGATCCTTTTAACACCCCTTACCTCCTTTATTGAGACTTCAAAGAAGAGCGTAATGTCATCCACAAACTGTTGATGGGTGATGGGTAGATTATTTCCCCATAACCTTAATCCTTTAATTTTCCTTTCTCTTACATCTTTTTTAAAGTACCTTCCCAGACCCTCTGCAGCCAATATAAATAAGAAGGGGGATAAAGGATCCCCTTGTCTAATTCCTCTAGTGGCCTTGAAGGTTGAAGATGGCGCCCCATTTAACATGATAGAGAAAATAGGTGTTGATATCATATTGTAAACCCAGTCTGTCCATCTCCTACTAAATCTGAAGGCTACAAGAATTGCCTTCAGGTATTTCCAGTTTAAGCGATCGTAAGCTTTCGACAGATCTAACTTTATCATCATTCCTCTCTGATTTTTCTGTTTTAGAGAATGAATCGTTTCCTAGGTTACTACAAGTCCATCAAGGATTTTCCTTCCCTCCAAAAAACTGGTTTGCTCCGGTGATATTATGTTGGGAAGGATGGGTTTTAATCTTTTAGCTATCAGAGTGGCAATTATTTTATATATTACATTGTACAGGGCAATTGGTTGTTGCCATATTTCATCATGATACTCAAGCTCTATGTATTCCGGCAGTGGTTCCGCTATATTCATATAGATGCATATCCTTGCATAGGATGTATACTTCCATCTTTTTGTTGACTCTGCAACTTTAACAAAATTCCCAACCGTATTGCCTATACCTTCAAGGATATCAGGGTCCCATAACTCCATTGGCAATCCAAATAGTCTTACCCAGATGGGTGCTGCTAGCATTTTTTCGTGGTCTGGGTTGTATCTGTCTTCCTAGTGCCTCATGAATAGTCCAACATTATTCATAAAATATGGTCCTCCTTCAAAGGTTCTTTCCTTATCCTCCAGATTTGCAAATATCACTGTAAAAAAACCCTTTGCCCCTAGCTTTAGGTCTATATGCCCTTTCATCTTCCATCGTTGTTGTATCCACTTAGCTAGGTATCTTTCTGTCAGCCAAAACCCTACAAACTTGCATATCAAGGTGTGGTCTCTCAGATAACTTCTGTAGTCTTCAAGTTTATTGTTGGGGATTACATACCTTGGTTTTTTCTGGGCTTTGGGAAGACATCTACCTCCAAGCTTGGTTTACCACCGATTTCCCAGTACTGGCGCGTCGTTGCCTTTCTCCTCTGGGTTTCTCTGCATCCCAAATCCACTTGATTCCCTTGCCGCTATATTTTTGTAGGAGGGGATCTCTCCCCTCCACATCACCCCTTCCATGGTATTCTTCAGTCCTGTCTTGGAATTTTATCCCTCCTCTTTTGTTTTCGGCGCCGCTGTTTCTTTCGCAACCAGAGTATACTCCCTTCATCCCTTATTGCCATCTCTGATCCACTTCTTGCATTGTCTCTGATAACTCTAGGTTTTCCATACCCTTACTCGACCTTCCTCGCTCCGCTCTGCCATCTCCCAAAATCCATAATCTAATCGTATTTTATTATTTCCACTATTATTTTATAATTTCCCTAGGAGGCCCATTTTATACCTCAAAACTCCCCTAATGGGGCCAACCCTTAAACATCTAGGTAGGTCCCAAGGAGTGGTCCCACTCAGAATTGACAAAAATTCTTCTTTTAAAACAAATAATAGACATACAGAACTGTAAGAAGTGGTTGGATAAATATCTTTTGTACATGAAAATTATTATGGTATTAATTAGTTGTAAATTAGAGTAATCATTAAGACACTTGAAAACTTCTTCCAAAATGGTAATGAGAGATAGCCTTAAAGTTTCCAAGATGAAAAATGTTTATGAAGTTGATTGCAGAATAGAAAGATTATTTAACTAGTATAGGAAATTGTATAAAGAAAGATGGCAAGTAAGTAAGTTTGGTTTCTTTAAAACCTAGTTATCATAACCACATTAATAGCATAAATATTTGAACCCAAATTCGGTAACAATTAGAGTAGAGAATAAGGCTTTGGTCTAGGCCTTCTCTTTGTTCACAAGAAAAAACATGCAATAACACATATACATTGTTGTAATAATTAATGGAGGAATGATTAATGTGATCGAAAGATGCAGATGAATGAAATAATTACTATAATAGTATTCTTAGCAAAACAGGGCTAGAAGGCCATCACAACAGAGTCCAAAATTACCATAACCCATAAAGTGTTCAAACAAAATATACAACATACATATAGGTGAAGGTTTTTATGTTTAGCAGAGGAAGGAACCTTCAAGTAACTCGGAAAATTTTAAATAGAATAAATGAAATTGGTTATATAACTCGGCCATCTGGGTCAACAGTGACTCACTCACATTGAAATCCTATTTGCATAACATTAGAACCCAAAAATATGACAAACCCCTATGTATAGAGAGAAAGTACAGGGATTAAAAAAACCTGGAAGTTTGCATGGTGATCGTAACCTCTAAGCCCTTGAATTGTGAAAAAAATTCTCACCTGTAAGGAAGTAAAACCTTCTTGTTAGTTATCGGTAACTAGATATAATTCTAAGAAGTTAGTTAACGCAGAGGTGGGGTTACCAGATTACCTTAAGAAATTTTATAACAAGAAACAATTTTCATCTTAAGGGAGCATTCTACCACAACTTATAAACATAACAATAGAGGTTCTTATTCCATAATAGAGCTCATGCCCAAAATATCCTAGATAAGTACAAAACCCTCCACTTCTAGAAAAATATTCAGCAAGGTAGCAAGGCTAGTTACAATTTAATTACAAAATGACTGTAATATAACTTAGATACCAACTGGAACTGAAGGTGGGTAGCCTGGAAAAGTAACCCAGAATAAAAAGGAACCCTGACGAATAACATCACATTGTAGAAGCCAGAAGTTTATATTGTAGCGTAAACGAAGAGTTAAATCTACACACTTGCACTCAGGTAAGAAATAAGTTATATTTCTGAAAAGATAAAACCCAATAAATATTATACATAAAACATCATGGAAAGTACTTGAGCCATTTCCATGGAGAATTCATTGCCAAAAGAGGGACTTTCTGCGAGATGAAAACACAACAAGGGTTGGCCAAAACATTGTTGGTATATTTGGCGATGTCAATAATAATCCAAAAAAAGAGTAAGGAGCACCAGTTCCCTTACCCAAAGGTTTGAACCCAGAAGTACTGAAGGTTGACTAGCATCACCACCATTCTATTTATTTAACTCTAAAATGGGATAGATTAAGTTATTAAAAAACATAAAGGTAAGAAGTTGTAAAATGTACACTATAGAACCAGTATACGAAAGAAAAACCCCTAACTTACCTCGTTGCAAGTGATGAAATGGTCTTTGTGCAACAAGTCTTTGTTGTAGAGCTCCGCTGCTAGGTAGTCACACACAAATGACCGATGGTATCAGAGAGAAAACTAGGTAGTTACCCATGACCCAAGATGAATCTATAGTACCATTAGATCCAAGCTCTAGTAGATCGATGGTGGGAGATGCTCCAAGTGTAAGTCCACCAATGTCTTGGGAAATTTCCAAAATCCAGGATGAACATAGCAGTCCCTTAAGGGACACAAATCTTATCACAATGAATAACGACTAGAAGTTGTACGAAGAGGTTGAAAGGAATGTTGATAGGAGGAGTGGGGAATGTGGAAGGCAACGATCAAGTGAAATATGTGAACAATGAAATACAATTTAAATTTGAGTTTGATTTGGAACAAATAACTATCCTTAGTTATTTGACAAGGATTTAATGAATAGTTATTTGACAAGGATTTAATGAATAGTATCTAAGAAAGTTACACAAAGAGAACCAAATAAAACAATGGCTCACGCCCAATGGAGAAGCAACAACTCACTTAATAGTTCACTTAATAGTAGAAGGGTTTAAGGGGTAGGAAAAAGTAGTAAATGATGAGCGAGGAAATTGGAAAAGTGATGGATATGTCATAGTTGATAGGTCTTTTTATGATTTTTCTACATTCTTCCTTTCGTGTAATATACATGTAAATCGTTGGCATTTACAATTTTTACTAGAAAGATTCTTATTTAATTACCATGTTTAATATTTAACGAAATAGGTGTAATCAAGAACCATTGGCAGTTTGTTTGTAAATATCTATTGAAGCTATCTTGCTCTACTGGAAAATAAAACAAGAAAAAAAAGGAAGGGGAATTCACAGGTGATGTAGATAGGATATGGCTTGCAAGGGTTTTAGGGCATGAAAATAAAATATTAAGAAGGAGAAAACCACAAGAGTGGTGGCTGATGTGGTAATATGAAAGTGACCATCGAATTGTGGCAATGTAACATAATTGAGGAGGAAAGACAGTGAAGTATTCAATTATATCTCATGTGGTGGCATTATTAACTGCATTTTCAAGCTCGTTCGCAAGTTGCAGCTTGGATTTTGAGGAAATGAAGCTTCATTTAATATGAAGAAGCTAAACCCGAGCAATAAATAAGCCTTTTGAAAATATAAGTAAATATTTCCATTTATGGAAAGGAAACATGTTTATTTTCTAGTTTTTGAGATGGATATGTGTTTGTTTTGGCATAGATAAAGTAGTTCTTTTATTTGGAAAGAACACATATTCAGATGCACAGTAAAAATAGTTATTGCACTAGTTCTTGGAAAAGAGAACATTTTTAGATTTATGAAAATAAATAACCATTGATTTTGATCTTAGTAAAATATAACTATATGCATATGCATGCAAAACAAGTAACTAATTGTGGTAGATTTTCATGCACAAAATAGAACTATTATATTTGGTATTTTTAAAAAGATAAATTTTATTTGCATGCACAAAAAAAAACTATTATGTTTGATATTTCTAAAAAATAGGGAAGTTATTTTTATACACAAATATAGAACTATTATGTTTGTTATTTCTTGGAAAGAAATATGATTTTTGCATGCATAAGAGAAAAAGAATAATATTGTGTGAAATTTTGTGAAAGATAAATGATAAGTTAGCATGCAATAAAATTATATATTATGCATTGGAATTATTGAAAACAAAACATGTGTTTTAATGTTTTAACTGTGTTAAAGTTAAGTATATTCTTGCATACAAGAATGGTAAAAGTAACATTGATTATACTAATATTCAGTAAAAGAATGCACAAAACTATCATAAAATATTAGCCATGTTACTTTAAAAATACTACATTGTAAAAGATAAATTAGTTGTGCTAATTTTTGGAAAGGAAAATATATGAACTCTTTTGCATTAAACAATAAGAACCATGATTATTTTCATGGAAACTTGCTTATGAATCATGTGCATATAGAAAAGTACGCAGCTATGTTTTCAAGAAAGGTTCTGTGTTTGTATGCATAAAATGAATGACAATTGTATTAAAGAATAAATATTTCATGCAAGAAAAGATTTAAGAAGTCATAATATTTTTCACAAAGAATATATGTGAGATTTTCTTGAGAAAAGATAAATATGTATGTGAAGTTAGACTATTAATTCCTTTGAAGTTATTCACATGATTCCTTTGCATTAAATTCCTAAAAAGAATTATCAGACCTTAAAAGAGGAATATGTGCTTGTTTTATTAGATTTACTTGATGAGAAGTATGCATAAACTAGAACTACCATGCTTGATATTTATTGAGAAGAAATAAATTCTTTGCATGCACCAAAATAGGCTACTATGCTTGATATTTCTTGAAAGAAATATGTTATTTGCTTGCATGAAAAAACATAAATATTGTGTTTGATCTCTTGAAAGGAGATGATCTTTGCATCCATGAAAAGTGCACCTATGATGCTAGATTCTTTAAAAAAATAATTACACATGGAAAGTATATAATTATTGTGTTAGACCTTGGAAGAGAAACAATTAATCACATGGAATAAATGCATTAGATTTCCTTTGGAAATATAGTTATATCTGCACAAAATAATAACTAATACATTAGTTTTATTTTAGAACAAAGCATGTATTGATGTTTACAATAGACTTTGTAAATAACTCTATCTTGGGAAAGATGCTTTTGGAAATGGGATTTGTATTTGCATGCATGATAATGTCATCTATTATGTTAGCTTTCTCTTAGAAGGGGACATGCACTTGCATGCATAATAGTAACTATAATAATATATATTGTATTGGAAACGTTACCTAGTTGCATGCACAAAGAAGAAGCTAAGGGGATAGCTCTCTTTGAATAAGTGTTTATCTAATTACTTGCATTGGAAAAAAATATAAGTTGCTAGTATTATTTAAATGAAATTGATGGTTATAGTGGTTTCCTTTGGTTATGAATGTTTGCTGGTATGAGAATGATCATAGTAACGTGGTAATTATTTTGGCATGCTTGATAATTATTTGTTTATACATGCATAATGTTGTTAGAAGAATCATGTTGTAATATTATATCTACATCTCATGTATGCACATGAATAGATATTAAAAGATCACCTTTAAAGATTTATTATTTATTGATTAATGCTTTATCTAATCATATTATCAAAGCTTCTTGATGATAACAATGATAGGACATGATGGTGGTTTATGAAAAAGATAAATTATGTTTAACATTATGGCAGATAAAGAACTAATGGTCCATGAAGATGAGTACAAGCTGTAGGATGATCCACTGATGGAAAAGTCATGCCATAAGGATATAAAGAGTGGTGATTTGGGGGTAAATGGTTTCATGATGATTGTTATAGCTTTTAGCTAGGCATGTTATATTTTAATGATATTTAATTGTAATATTTTATCAAAATGGTTAAGGGATGGAATCCATTATAAGTCATTGAGTGAGGGGTGAACACCCTCACGAGCATTTAATTATAAAATTAAATGTTTGATGGTTTTTACCAATACGGGGTTTCCAAGGTATATCAGTGTTCCATGTTGTGATTGATTAATGTGTCAATTTGATGATGTTGATTCCTCGCTTGATGTGATGTTCATAATGTCAAGTATGTCATTAATTAATCTCATTAATGGAGTCATGAAATAGATGCAATGTCACATCATATAGTTTATGTTAATCTACGACAACAATGGTTGTTAATGGTTATGCAACTTACTATTCCTCTACTGAAAGTTACTCTAAGTAATGATGAAGATTCTAACAAACAGTTAATGAGGAATATGGATTAGTAATTTGGATAGTTTACCTATGGGTAAATTGTGTAAAAATTTTCTAACTCCATGTATTTTCATGTCAGCTTACCATGGTATGTTGGAAGTGGTATCAGAGCTGAAGGTTACAACACTGGTGCCTTTGGGAATTATTAAGCAAAAAGGCAATTGAGGTATACTACTAGTGAGCATCAACTCAGGTATGAGTCTAACAATTTACATATTGATATATGTAGTAAACTAATTTTGGCTTGAGATACATGATGCATATCTAGAACTGCATTAGAGAGTAATAATTAATAAATTTTGCTGCAAAATTGTATTAATGACATTTTCATCCCGATGAGGATAAATGATAATAAAACCTCTATTACACCTATGAAAAATTTTGAACACTCACTAGTGAAAGTGAAATTTGACTACCAATCTTTGCAAATATGAAAGTATTAATGATACATTTAATGAACATGACTAAAGTTACAATGCACTAATTTTAATGAGGGAATGCATGAATGTAAAATATGGGGAATGTTCTTGAATAGGACGATAGAGTATTTTAAAAGGACATTGGAAGAACCCCTTTAGATATTAAAAATAAAAAAAATGTGTCAAGTAGTGACACTTGACTGTAATATCTAGTTGTTGATTGAGTCTTTTCATGGTTGTAGTAAGATGATTCGCAACATCGATTATTCAATGTTGCATGAATAAATATTAAAACTTATATGCATGACTTGGATTTTATTAAAACTTATTGCAAGTTGAAAACAATTGATTATGGTAGTTCCATCATGCGTTGGTCTATTAGTAACAGTACACTGTGGGAAATTGGAAATGTTTGGATTGTTACCATAACTGTCATTAACATTTACACACTAATATATATATATATATCTATATATATATATATATATGACAACATTGTAGGCATGAAATTAAAATGTTTGGGAAAGTGAATATTTGTTAAATAATGCATATTTATAACTAATGTTGTTGATGGGACTAAGTAGGGGTAGCTTAATGGTAACATAAAAAACTCTGAAGGTAAAATGTTGCAATGCAAATTGTAACTGTAAATGAGAAAGTATACTGTTATGATATGCATGATTATGTTATTTGAAAAATCACAATGTATATCACATGTATGTCAATTTTGTTTCCTATCAATCTAGATGTTGTGGACACATTTTGAGGGTCAACTATGAATGTATGATGTACAAAAGAAATATTTTTCTTTATTTATACTGTGCATATGGTTCATTATGTAAGTCACTGTGAAAAAAATGGCTAAAAGACAATTTTGCATGATAAACAATTGTGAAAGGCCAAGAGAACTTGGGTTGATGGTAGTTTCCTACCCAGAGGGGTTGATGGCACTTTCCTTCCCGAATTTCCTCTCGATAGAGATAAATGATCTCGGTAAGGGAAAAGATTTGGCCAATATGGTGAAGAGGGGAAAAATATTGAGGCAACTCTGTCGATTTGGAGCCTATTAGAGGAGGCCCAAGATTCATCATAGATGGGACATTGTCAAAGGAATAGGCAGGACCTTGCCAAGAGGAATTTTGTAGTTGACCCTTTGTGGTCATTATAATTCTTGAGCTAATTGGCCATTGGAATTCCAGAATTGACCTAGTATGGTCTTTGTCAAAGAACTGTCTAGATGTGAAAATCCCTCTATCAGGTTATTGAAACCAATTTCCATCGGTTGTGAGGAGCATTATTTTTCCATTGTGGTTCTCATAGAAGAACAAATAAACTAATCATTTATGTGTTGTGCTAAAAATGAATTTTATATATAATTATGTAAACATGTTATGTACATCTTGACAGGAAAGGAGCCTTGTTCTTGGTAAGGAATTATTGGTAGTGGAGTTCCTTTATTATATTACTAATATTTTGAATTTCTTAGTCGAGGCTAGGAAAGTAGGCACTTGGTGCATTTATTGATAATTTCAATGATTAGAGAGTTAGGTTCTCTTTGATTACTTCTAGAAGTATTGTGTGGATGTCTTTATCGATAGCTAAGACAGTGTGCATGTCGTGCAATGATTTATCATTTCAATGATTAGAGTGTTGGTGCTCTCTAAGTACTTGTAGAAGTATTGTGATAGAAATATCACCTGATATTGCATAATTGATTGATAATTAAAATTATTTCGTTTTATTGAAAATGTTGTGACTAATATGATTATGTTGGATTTGTTACTCATAAATTGTAGGGTACTTGCTAAAGAGTGTTGATGGGTTGTCGAACCATTCTTAAATTGGTTTCATAAAAGTGACCATGACTTCCAAAAGTAATTGGTAAGTAATGGTAAGTTGATATAGAGATTATTTTTGCTTTTATAAATTTGAATAATGTATGAGTGAAGGAAAGTAGAGTTTGCATATTTTGCAGTTGTAAATAGATATTGATAAAACATTTTTTTGTTTGCTAATAAGTATTTCCCTAGAGATATGATTCCTCATTGCGAAGGAAAAGAGTCTCTTTTCTGTTGTTTTGATATGCATGCAATGAGTTAAAAAATAATTAATGATGAATACTGAGGACAGTGTTATCTTTAAGAGGGGAGTATGTAATATCCCTGTAAACCGTTGGCATTTAGAATTTTTACCACAAAGATTCTTATTTAATTACCATGTTTAATATTTAACCAAATAGTTGTAATCAAGAACCATTGGGAGTTCATTTGTAACTATTTATTGAAGCTATCTTGATTTATAGGAAAATAAAACAAGAAAATAAAGGAAGATGAATTCAAGAGTGATGTAGATAGGATATGGATCGCAAAGGCTTCAGGGAATGAAAATAAAATTTTAAGAAGCAGAAATCTATGAGAGTGGTGGTTGCCATGGCAATATGAAAGTGACCATCAACTTGCGAGATTGTAACGTAATTGAGGAGGAAGGACAGTGAATTATTCAATTATATCTCATGTGGGGGGAATTATTAACTACATTTTCAAGCCCGTTCGCAAGTTGTAGCTTGGATTTTGTGGAAACCAAGCTTCATTTAGTGTGAAGAAGCTAAACGTGAGAAAGAAATCAACCTTTTGAAAAGATAAGTAACTATGTCCATTTGTGGAAAGGAAGTGTTTTTATTTGCTAGCTTTTGAAATGGATATGTGTTCTTTTTCGCATATGTAAAGTAGCTATTTTATTTAGAAAGAACACGCATTCAAACCCAGAGTAAAAATAGTTATTGCACTCGTTCTTCGAAAAGAAAACATTTTTACATTTGTGAAAGGAAATAACCATTGATTTTGATCTTATTAAAATATAACTATATGCATGCTTATTAAAATATAACTATATGCATATGCATGCAAAACGAGTAGCTAATTGTGATATATTTGAATGCACAAAATATTATATTTGAACTTTATTTGCATGCACAAAAAAAACTATTATGATCGATATTGCTAAAAAATAAGGAAGTGATCTTTATAAACATATATAGAATTATTATTTTTGTTATTTATTGAAAATAAATATGATTTTTTCATGCATAAGAGACAAATAATAATATTGTGTGAAATTTCTTGAAAGAGAAAATATAAGTTAGCACGCAAGAAAATTAGATAGCATCCATTGGATTTTTTTGAGAACAAAACATGTGTTCCATGTTTTAATTGTGTTAAAGTTAATGATATTCTTGTGTAAAAGCATGGTAAATGTAAGACTGATTACACTGATCATCAGTAAAAGAATGCACAAAATTATCATAAAAGATTAGCCATGTTATTTTAGAAATACTACATGGTAAAAGATAAATTATTTGTCTTAATTTTTGGAAAGAAAAATATATGAACCCTTTTGCATTAAACAATAAGAACCATCATTATTTCATTGGAAACTTGCTTATGAACCATGTGCATACATAAAAGAACCCATGCAAGTTTTCAGGAAAGATTGTGTGTTTGTATGCATAAAATGAATTACAATTGTATTAAAGAATGCATGTTTCATGAAAAAAAAAATTGAGAAGTCATGATATTTTTCACAAAGAATGTATGTGAGATTTTCTTGAGGAAAGACAAAGATGTTAGGGTAGTTAGACTATGAATTCCTTTGAAGTTATTCACATTATTCCTTTACATTAAATTCCTAAAAATAACCACTAGACCATTAAAGAGGAATATGTGCTTATTTTATTAGATTTTCTTGATGAGAAATATGCACAAAATAGAACTACCATGCTTGATATTTCTTGAGAAGAAATAATTTCTTTGCATGTACCAAAATAGGCTACTATGCTTGATATTTCTTGAAAGAAATATTTTACTTGCTTGCATGAAAAACATAAATACTGTGTTTGATCTCTTGAAATGAGGTGATCTTTGCATCAATGAAATGTACACCTATGATGTTGGATTTTTTAAAAATAATTACACATGGAAAGTATATAATTATTGTGTTAGACCTTGAAAAAGAAACAAGTAATCGCATGGAATAAATGCAATAGCTTTTCTTTGGAAACATACTTATATCTGTATGAAGTAATAACTAACACGTTAGTTTTATTTTAGAACAAAGCATGTATTTACGTGTAATGGAATTTGGAAATAACTCTATCTTGGAAAATATTCTTTTGGAAATGGGACTTGCATTTGCATGCATGATATTGGTATCTATTATGTTAGTTTTCTCTTACAAGGGGACATGAATTTGCATGCATAATAGTAACGATAATAATATCTATTGTATTAGAAAGATTATTTATTTACATGCACAAAGATGAAGCAAAGGGGCTAACTTTGTTTGAATAAGTTTTTATCTAATTACCTTCACGGAAAAACAAGGATAAGTTGCTAGTATTTTTTAAATGAAATTGATGGTTATAGTGGTTTCCTTTGGTTATGAATGTGTGCTGGTGTGAGAATGATCGTAGTAACGTGGTAATTATTTTTGCATGCTTGATAATTATTTGTTTATACATGCACAATGTTGTTAGAGGAAGCATGTTGTAATATTATATTTACACCTTATGTGTGCACATGAATAAATGTTAAAAGATCACTTTTAAAGATTTAGTATTTATTGATTATGTTTTATCTAATAATATTATCAAATTTCATTGATGACAACAATGACATGACATATTGGTGATTTATGCAAATGATAAATTGTGTTTAACATTGTGCATCTAAACAACTAATGGTACATGAAGATGAGTACATGTTGCATGATGGTCCATTGATGGAACAATCATGCCACAAGGATATAAAGAGTGGTTATTTGGGGGCAAATGGTTTCATGATAATTGTGTAGCTATTAGCTAGGTATGTTGTATTTTAATGATATTTCATTGTAACATTTTATGAAAATGGTTAAGGGATGGACTCCCTTATAAGCCATTGAGCGAGGGGTGAAAACCCTCAGGAGAATTTAATAATAATATTAAACATTTTTTGGTTTTCAACCATACGAGGTTTCCAAGGTATATTAGTATTCCATGTTGTGATTGATTATTGTGTCAGTTTAATGATGTTGATTTATCGCTTGATGTGATGTTCATAATGGAAATTATGTTATTAATTAATCTGGTTAAAAGAGTCATGAAATAGATGCAAAGTCACATCATATAGTATATGTTAACCTATTACAATAGTGGTTGTTAATGGTTGTGCAACTTATTATTCCTTTACTCAAAGTTACTCTATGTGATTATGAAGATTATAAGAAATGGTTAATTAGGAATATGGATTAGTAATTTAGATAGTTTACTTGTGGGTAAATTGTGTAAAACTTTTCTAACTCCATGTATTTCCATGTGAGCTTACCCACGTATAAATAATGAAAATGTTGTACAACTAGTGAATCCATACCAAATGAAAAGATTTGGGAAGATCTTAAATCATTGACTACTAAAACTCTTATCTCTAATAAAAAAAAAAACTTATATTTCTAATAGAATAAATATTATAGAAAATATTTATTGAAAATATTTGAGAAATATATATAATATATATATATATATATATATATATATATATATACTTTTCATTTTTTTTCTTATTAAATTGAGTATTTATTTATTTTGAAATTTTAAAAGGACACCACGTATGTACAAAGAAATCAAACATTATCCTCATGTTTGGTTCTAGATTGAAATTAAACTAGTACAGCTACTTAAAAATGTTAATGTGATTGATATAGTAGAAGACTTCATAAATATAACAAAAAAAAATATTGAAACATGAAGAATGTCTTACTAATGAACACATTTACCTAATTAACCATGTATAAAAATATTATGGGTCAACTTTAACTTCAAAAAAAAAGGAATTACACATCTTATTGTAAAATGAACCATTTTGCTAAATAAAATTTTCTTGTATATCAATTTCCCCATCTAATTAGAATATGAACTTATTAGAATTTGAATAATCTCAAATCCCTAGGAAATTGGTGGACGGGAGCCCGGAGGCATGAATCTAACTTAACTTAAGAAAAAAAATTTACAACTTATTGTAAAATGGATCATTTTGCTAAATAAAATTTTCTTATATATTAATTTCCCCATCTAATGAGAATATGAGCATATTATAATTGGAATAATTTGAAATCCCTAGAAAATTCTGTATAATTTATTAAATTTATTAAAAGTAAATGCAACCCAACAAACATTGGAACACACTACATAAACATTAAGGCTAAGCATATGTTGAGAATATTCCCTTGAGAATCAATCTAGGTCATCAATTAAAAAAAGAAAAGATAGTCAATCAATCCTCATCCACCTTAAGTTGAAATAAAAAGCGTTAGACAATCAACATTTTAATTTAATTAATAATTTTGTATAAAAAAAAAAATCTAACATTAAAAATTTAGAAAATTACCACTTTTATACATATAATCAATAACTTAATTTAATAAGTGTTTCTCTTTCTTATAGTCCAGGAGTACAAATTTCTAGAGATTTAGTAAATTATGTAAATGGAATCACTTAATTTTTTACACAAGCTATATAAGTATTGGAATAAAAATTTAAGCTACTACCTTTATTATTTACATTTTTATATGGAAATTAATAAAAAATAAAACAAAATTAGAGAGGAATTGTAATTATAATTATTAAATTAATTCTCTTATAAATTATATTATTAAACGCATTATTACTTTTAACATTTCAATCTAAATTAATATATTATTAAAATTAATCATCCTTTTTGTTTCATACATTTAAAATTTAAAGAAATTTATAGAAAAAAAATATAAATTAAAATAATAATATTATTAAAATTAGTTCAACATTAAAAAATTGTATCATTAGAATTGTTTATTAGTTGCAGTAAGTTTCTAGGTCTTCTAGTTTTCATTACTCTAGCTGTTAAATCTCTCATGTTACTTAGTGTGTGTCTTGATTATACCTAAACTTGCCTAACAATTCCTAAGAAGAACTGGAATGGTTTTAAACCTTCATTGGTGATGACTTGCTCATTGTGGTGCCAGAGTTCGCTATCTAGCGGAATAACATATGTAATGTGAATTGGATGAAAGTAAATTCTAGATATTTAATGGCTTCAATTCGACTAAAGGATTACAGACAATTCTCTTTCCTAAGTGTTGAGATTTTCTGTTTTGAATAAAATAGGCAAAATCTCAGTAGATGACAACAATAGCAATTAGTTCTTAGATTAGCTCCAGTTTGTTGGGAGGGAGTTAATGCATCCTAAATTTGATGTGAGAGGATTTATGAGGCAGTTAAATTCTCTTTGAGATAAATCAGATGTCCATACGGAGTGTTTTAGTGTGAGAGTTTGTGAGGATTTGATTTATGTAATCTCCTGTTTGATTAACAAAGAATTGTTGATGCCTATGTTTGGTGGACGTAGCCCAGATTGGTTGGGTGAACCACGTTAAATTTCTATGTTTCTAGTGCATGATTATTGTGTTGTGTATATGTTTAATTAACTGTGCATCTGATCTCCAACGAGTGGTATCATAGCAGTTGGAGGTGGAGCGCATGCTGGTGCGTGGAGACCTGCATGGAGGCGTTGTTGTTGCGCTGGAGTGGGGAGGTGTTGCTTGGTGCTGCGTGATTTGGTTGCTGGCTGGGTGGAGTTGGTTTGGTTGCTGGTGTTGCGTGGAGTTCTGAAGGTGCAACAATCAACAAACTGATTTGGAAGAACAACGCTCAGAGTTCCCAGCTTTCTTCCATGCGCAAAAGATTTCTACATTCCGATTATTCATTTCAATGAACGGTGCTACCTGGAGGGTGTTGTCAAACCTACGTGGAGCATCTTATAACCTGCGTAGTGCTGAGTATTGATTGATTGCTGCTGTTGTGTATTGATCGAGTGCTGCATGGAGTGCTACATATGGTTTCTTGATTGCTACGTGGGAGTCCAATTCATTGCTGTCTTCGGCGTGAAATCATTTGGAGCGAAGGGTGAGTCCCGCTGCCGAATTGGTGTTCAATCCAAGCTTCTTAGCTTCAAGGTATTTTTTTGTTGTTTTGGATTAAGGCAATAAAATAAACGTCTCTATTACTCCCGTCCGCCATTTTTGGTTGTTGAGATATAAACATGGGTTATACACTTACGTTACATGGTGGATTAATATGTTACATGGGTTATACACTTACGTTACATGGTGGATTAATATGTTACATGGGATATACACATATGTTACATGGTGGATTAAGATTAAAGTGGGTGAACGCATATGGTGGGGTGAAGGTATATAACTTATGGTTGAACATTGTCACGACAATGATAATGTCATTAAAGTTTATGGCAATGCATATATATTAGCGCAGCAAGTGCGGAGTATTTCCATGCCACTATTCACATGTTTGTCGCCATTATCGTACAACGGTAGAAATGTTTTTTTTTTTTTTTTAAACAAAACAAAGGCATATAAGTGCATATGGCAGAAATTTGTATGTGAAGTACAAAAGGTAGATATTTTTTTGTTTTTTAAAGGCAAAGGCATCTTTTTTTAATCACAAACTTCATTTATTTAAAGTTGGTTTTTTGGAAATTATTGTGTTTTTTGGTTGATACAAGATGGCGAAAACTCAGAGTGCCCGGTTTGAAATTGAGAAGTTTAATGGCAAGAATAATTTCGAGATTTGGAAGGTGAAGATGCATGATTTTCTTGTCCAACATGGCGTGGCAAAGACATTGTTGGGAAAATCCAAACAGCCTTACAACATCACAGATAATGAGTGGGCCGAGATGGATAGCTATAAGTGTTGTTCGACTGTGTCAAGCTGATGATGTCCTGTTTAATATCGTGTCGGAGACAATAGCTGCTGGTTTGTGGACGAAATTGGAGAAACTGTACATGACCAAATCCTTAACCAATAGGATTCTCTCGAAGCGACAGTTGTACAGTTTGCGAATGAAGGAAGGTACATCGATTGCTGGTCATTTAAATGCTTTTAATACTCTTCTTGTGCAATTACAAAGTATAGAAGTAAAAATTCCATCCGAGGATAAAGCTATTACTTTATTGTGCTCGTTGCCCGAGTCATGGGATCATTTTGTTACTTCTATAAGTCTTAGTTCATCAGAAAGTATTGAGTTTGATGATGTAGTTGCATCCTTATTATCAGAAGAAACAAGGAGAAGGTCGCATTCCGAAACCTATACATTAGAAGCTATGATGGTTAGAGGTCGTTTGAAAGAAAGATGCCCCAGGAAGTCGAGCGACTCACGTTCAAAGTCAAAAGGGAAGAAGAGTAAGCTGAAGTGTTGGTTTTGTGGCAAATCAGGGCATTTAAAGAAGGACTGCTGGAAGCGACAACAACAAACTTCAAAAGCAGATTCTTCGACAGAGAAGAAGGAGGCAAATGCGATAGATACAGGTTCTACATATGGTTCAGGTATGAGTGATGAAGTATTATCAGTTAATGTGTCAAATCATGGTCAACATTGGTTGTTAGATTTCGGCGCATCAAACCACATGTGTATCCATAAAGAATGGTTTAAGGAATATAAATCAATTAATGATGGAGTTGTGTACATGGGTAATGATGTAACATGTAATATTGTTGGGATTGGGAGCATACAACTACAAATGTTTGATGGAACAACTAGAATATTAACTAATGTAAGGCATGTACCAGATTTAAGGAAAAACTTGATTTCATTAGGAGCACTTGATTCAAATGGGTATAAAATTGTAATTCAAGGTGGAGTAATGAAAATTTACAAAGGCATCTTACTAGTTATGAAAGCTAAGAAAGTAGGAAATCTATTTCAGTTAGAAGGAGGTAGAGGGTCAGCGTTTGTGTCTACTGTGTCTGCACATGACAGTAACTCCATTCACTTATGGCATCAAAGATTGGGGCATATGAGTGAGAGAGGGTTGAAAATTTTGGCTGATCGCAAGTTGCTTCCAAATCTGAAGTCTGGAAAATTAGATTTCTGTAAGCATTTTTTGTTTGGAAAACAAAGTAAACAAAATTTTAAAACAGACAAACATACTAGTAAAGGCATACTTGATTATATCCATTCAGATGTTTGGGGACCAGCCCCTACAACCTCATATGGTGGTTCATCTTATTTTGTATCATCCATTGATGACTTTTCTAGGAAGGTCTGGGTCTACATGTTGAAAATAAAGTCTGATGTTTTTTCAGTTTTCAAGCAGTTTAGAGCATTGGTAGAAAACGACAATGGTAGAACAATAAAGTGTTTAATAACTGACAATGGTGGTGATTTTACTTCCAAGGAGTTTGACAGTTATTGCAAGGATGCAGGGATCGAGAGGCATAAGACCACGGTTTATACTCCTCAGCAAAATGGAGTTGCGGAACGCATGAATAGGACTCTTCTCGAGAGAGCAAGGAGTATGCTAAGTAACGCCGGGTTGCAAAAGGAGTTGTGGACGGAAGCAGTGGCAACATCTTGTTATGTGATAAACCGATCTCCATCGATGACGATAGACTGCAAGATTTCGCAAGAGGTAGGGAAAGGACACCCTTGTGACTATTCTAAACTCCGAGTGTTTGGTTGTGATGCATATGCTCTAGTGCCTAAACATCAGCGAACTAAGTTAGATCCAAAGTCTAAAAGGTATATCTTTGTTGGGTATGGTGTTGGAACAAAGGGATATAGATTGTGGGATCCTAATACCCACAAAATCATCATCAACAGAGATGTAAAGTTTAATGAATCCTCTCTTGTACAGTTAGATGTAGATAGTCGATTGAAACAAGATGATGTATTTGACTTTCAGAACATTCAGTTTGATAGCATTTCTAACGATAGTCATGATGACCATAGTTCAGATACTAGTCATGAACAGGTTTTAGAATCAGAACATGAACAGGGTTCAAGTTTAGATCATGAACAGGTCTTAGATACAGATCGGCAAGAAGTTCCTACAGGTGGTAGTCAGCCAATCGAGGAAGCGCCAGAAACATCCTTAAGGAGGTCGACAAGAATCAAACGGCCACCGAGAAAGTATGATGATTATGTCACGTCTGTTGCATTTACTGCTAATGACAATGAACCTCTGTGCTATCAGGAAGCAATAGAAGGTTCGAAAAGTGACAAGTGGAAAGCAGCCATGCAAGACGAAATGATGGCCTTGAGTAAGAACGGCACATGGGATCTAGTTGAGCTTTCGAAAGGCAAGAAAAATGTGAGGTGTAAATGGGCCTTCAAGCTGAAACAAGGTGTGAATGATACGGAAGACAGGTACAAAGCGCGACTGGTTGCAAAAGGGTTTTCTCAGAAA
>APFE030003594.1:215220-234751 GCA_000404065.3 Pinus taeda
GTTTGATAATGAATTATGTAAATTTGGGTAAAAATGTAACTAGTTAGTTTTATACTGAAATAGCAGTTATGTAATGAAGGAGGCTTATACAAAACTAGTGAATGCCTGAGAAATCTAATCATGGAGAATGATTGTTGAATTAATAGAGATAGCAATCCCTTGCCCTGTGGATCTTTCCTCGACACCATGTGAGGGTTTTACCACATAAATCCTGTGCGTTTATTTGTGTGTTTGGTTTTAGTTTCCAGTTAGTTATGAATCTTTATTGGTCAATGTATAACTAAATGTTTATTTCCTTTCCTCATTTCCCCTATTCGAACTACAATTGGTATCAAAGAAAATGAGGTTGATTTGGGAGGTCTTGGAGATTGCTATGTAAAATCCAAAGGTATAGGATTGAATGTAGTGTACGAGACTCGTGACTCTGGAGGTGAACGCCCTTGGTGTC
The DNA here is from genome assembly GCA_000404065.3 of Pinus taeda. NCBI lineage: Eukaryota > Viridiplantae > Streptophyta > Pinopsida > Pinales > Pinaceae > Pinus > Pinus taeda. Next base: position 215,669 of record APFE030003594.1, read on the forward strand.
GGTGCAGAGGTGATGACTCTTGGTGTGATTGATGAGGAGGCCAGTGCATTGTTGTGGATAACCATCTACCTCTATGGTGCAGAGGTGAAGACCCCATTGCACGGTGAGCACTGGTGTAAAAAGTGTTCGATATTGTTGTTTTTCCCAGAGTTTATATTCTTTGTGTGAAGAAGACAACGTACTCTGTGTGAAGAGTTGTTCTACATGCAAGAGACGATGTCATACCATGAACGTTGCAACCTACGTCAGTTTTCTACTCTGTGTGAAGAGCTATTCTGTGTGCAAGGGATTCTACTTGAACTATGGCTGCAACCTTCGTGCATTTGCTGCCTGAACCTCTACGCTACCAGAGCCAGAACCTGCGTGTGTTTGATACCTAAACCTCTATGCTGCCAGCGTCGTTTGCTCTTTGCGTGGCATGTGTTGGTTGGTTGAGGAAGAAGGAGGAACGTGGAACATCATAGGGAGGCAATTTTCTACTTGAAACTTACTGCCTGAACATCAACTCTACGTTGCTAGACTACTCTGCTAGATCTGCACGTGAAGGAACTTGTTGTCACCTTCTCACTATGAAGGCTGCAACTCTGTGTGAGGAAGATAGTCTCGACATGAAGGAACCTATGTGGACGTTGCCAAACCCTCGGCGTGTTCGTTGCCACAGTTGCGGCCAGAAGTGCTACTAGATCTATGCATGCAGGAGTGACATGCCTATGTGCAAAGCCAAAGCCACATAAAGAGGAACCCTGTCAAGTTGTTGTTGCCTATTGAACCCGGGTATTTATCAAAATTTCCAGAACTTTTTATTTTCAGCAGAATTGTTTTTGAAACAAAAACAGTAGATTGAAATCATATCAAGTTTTTTTGAAAGGGGTGGATTTTATACAAATGTTGGGCGAAAAAGGAAGGATTTCTTTATTTGTTTAAAAAAAAAAACAAAGTGGTTTTCAAATGAAAAAAAAAAAAAAAATTTGAAAAGAGAAATATAAACCCTAGTTCAAAGACTGGGTTATCTTTTGAAAAGAAACCCTAGTTCAACGACTGAAGATTGAAACTCTAGAAAAATGTCCGAGATGTCGAATGCAAAATTCGAGGTGGAGAAATTCACTGAAAAGAACAATTTTTCTCTTTGGAAACTGAAGGTTAGGGATCTGCTTGTGCAACAAGGGTTGCACAAGGCCTTAGATGGGGTAACTAAGAAACTTGCAACCATGACTACTTCAAACTAGGAGGACTTGGATGCCTAAGCTCTCAGTACCATCTAGTTATGCCTGGGAGATGAAGTTCTCTTCATTATTGTCGAGGAGACTACAGCTTCAGGATTGTGGGAAAAAATGGAAAAAACTCTATAGGACAAAGTCATTAACTGACAAAATTTATCTCAACAAGGGTTGCACAAGGCCTTAGATGGGGTAACTAAGAAACTTGCAACCATGACTACTTCAAACTAGGAGGACTTGGATGCCTAAGCTCTCAGTACCATCTAGTTATGCCTGGCAGATGAAGTTCCCTTCATTATTGTCGAAGAGACTACAGCTTCAGGATTGTGGGAAAAAATGGAAAAAACTCTATAGGACAAAGTCATTAACTGACAAAATTTATCTCAAAAGACAGTTGTACAGTCTTCGAATGAAAGACAGTTCAAAAGTTGCAGAACATTTGAATGTTTTTAATACACTTATATGTCAATTAACAAATATGGAGGTTAAAATTCAGGAAGAAGATAAAGCCATAACCCTGTTGTGTTCTCTGCCCGAATCGTGGGATTACTTCATAACTTCAATCAACTTGAGCACTGTTGATTCCTTGAAGTTTGAATCAGTCATGGGAGCTCTCTTTTCTAAAGAAGTACGAGGGAAATCCGGTACTGAAACAGCTGCATCAGAGGCCATGGTAGAAAAAGGACGCTCAAAGAAAAGAGGCAAAAAACCAAGGGGGTCTTCCAGAACTAAATTGAAGGGAAAGAAGTGTAAGGCAAAATGTTTCCACTGCAATAAAATTGGACAATTGAAGAAAGACTATTGGACATGAAGAGAATCTGATAACCCGAAGAAGGAAGCGAATCAGGTCGATTCAGGTATGATAGATGAAGTTTTATCTGCTGAAGAATTATGTATGATAGATTAAACTTCACCTAAATGTAATGTCTCTCAGTGTTTAGAAAGTTGGTTGTTAGACTCTGGTGCTTCTGATCACATGTGTCAACACAGAAATTGGTTTACTTTGTATGAAAATGTAAATGGTAGTTCTATGTTTATGGGTAATAATGTGTCACGTCAGACTGTTGGAATGGAGAATATTAGGATTAAGATGTATGATAACACAGTTAGGACATTAACTAGTGTTAGACATGTACCTGATTTAAAGAAAATTTTGATTTCTTTGGGGGTGTTGGATTCAGATGGTTATAAGTTTACAGGTCAGGATGGTGTCTTGAAAGTCTCTAAAGGAGCCCTAATGGTTATGAAAGTAGAAAAGGTTGGAAATCTTTACAGGTTAAAAGGAAATACTCAGGTTAGTGAAGTAGCGCTTGCATCAGAAAAGGAAGAAGAAGGTATTCGTTTATGGCATCAGCAATTAGGTCATATGGGCAAGAAAGGTCTTCAGATACTGATGAAATGTAAATCTCTTTCCAATATGAAATCCTTGAAGTTAGATTTATGTAAACATTGTGTGTATGGAAAACAATGTAAACATAGATTTAAAGTTGGAAATCATAATAGTAAATATATTTTATTCTATATTCATTATGATTTGTGGGGACCATCCCCTGTTGTGTCATATGGAGGTGCTCTATATTTTTTAACATTTATTGATGATTTCTCTCGTAAATTTTGCGTATCTATGCTAAAAAAGAAAGTTGATGTATTCAATGTCTTTAAACAATTTAAAACAATGGTAGAGAAAAGAACAGACAAATCTATTAAATGTTTAAGAACTGACAATGGTGGTGAGTTCACTTCAATTGAATTTGAACAATACTGTAAGGACGAGTGAATTATTGGACACAAAACTGTTGTTTATACTCCTCAGCAAAATGGTGTTGCTGAGTGTATGAATCAGACTCTTATGGAAAGAGCCAGAAGAATGATCAATAGTGCTAACTTGCAAAAGGAGTTGTGGGTAGAAGTAGTATCTACTGCTTGTTATTTAGTTAACAGATCACCTTCAGTAGCAATTAATTGTAAAATTCCTAAAGAAGTTTGGACAGGTCAGTCTTGTGATTATTCACATTTGAGGATATTTGGTTGTGATTCTTATTCTCTTATTCCTAAAAATCAGCATTCAAAATTAGATCCAAAATGGAAGTGTTATGTATTTGTTGGGTATGACTATGTAGTGAAAGGATACAGGTTGTGGGATCCTACATTGCGGAAGATAGTCATTAGTCGAGATTTAACATTTGATGAATCTTCTTTTTTAAAATCAAATGTTGAAATAATTGAAGAAGAATAGGTATCACCAAATCAACGAGTTTAGTTGGAGGCTAGACCTTTTGGTGACAGTTAAAAGGAAGGAGAGACTTCTGGAGAAAAAGGTGTTGAAGACACAAAGGAAGTTGTTCAAGCTTCTGAACTAGTTTAAGTTTCTGAACCAGTTTAGCAACCAATCGCGCTAAGAAGGTCTACAAGGGAAATAATAACTCCCAAAGGTATGAAGATTCTACTTCATCTTTTGCTTTGATTACTGAAGATGGGGAACCTTCTTATTATCAGGAAGCAACAGATGATACATATAGTGAAAAATGGAAAACGACTATGGAAGAAGAAATGGATTCCTTAGCGAAGAACAATACTTGGGACCTTGTAGAGCTTCCTGAAGGGAGAAGTATTGTTGGATGCAAGTGGGTCTTCAAACTGAAACAGAAAGTTGGTTGAAGTATCAAAAGGTATAAGGTGAGACTTGTAGCAAAAGGGTATTCTCATGTTGAAGGTATACTTTCATGAGACCTTTTCTCTAGTTGTAAAACTTGTTTCTATTCGTACTTTGTTGGCACTAACTACGTTACTTAATATTGAGTTAGAAAAGTTAGATGTTAAAACATCATTTCTACATGGTGATTTGAATGAAGAGATATGTATGGAACAGCGAGAAGGTTTTGTACAAGGTCGCAACAGAAGATTAGTTTGCAAGCTCAGGAAATCATTGTATGGTCTGAGGCAGTATCCAAGATAATGGTACGAGAAGTTTGATTCCTTCATGGTGAGCCAAAACTTTATAAGGAGTATGATCATTGTGTATACTTGAAAGTTTTCAATGGCATATTCATTATCTTAGCTTTGTATGTTGACGATATGCTTATTGCAAGAAAAAGCATGGAAGAAATCAACAGGTTAAAGGCTCAGCTCTCTAGGACATTTCATATGAAGGATATGAGAGCAGCAAAACATATCATGGGCATGGAGATACACAGAGACAAGAAAAATGGTAAGCTTTGGTTATCACAGTAGAAGTATGTGGAGAAATTACTTGAAAAGTTTTCTATGAACAATGTGAATCCTGTTAATGTTCCACTAGATTCCCATTTTAGGCTTTCTTCAGTTTTGAGTCCTAGAGCTGATGAAGAAAAGCAATATATGTCTCATGTACCATATGGAAATGTTGTAGGCAACTTAATGTACGTGATGGTATCTACAAGACTTGACATTTCACATGCAGTTGGAGTTATCAGCAGGTACATGGCAAATCCAGCTAAAGAACATTGGCAAGCAGTGAAATGGGTGCTTCGATATCTAACAAGCACAAGTGACCATTCCATCGTCTTTAATGGTAGTGAAGGTTCAGTTTGTGGATATGTAGATGCTAACTATGCAACTGATTTGGACAAAAGAAGATCTACTACAGGTTATGTCTTTACTCCTGTAGTTGGAGCAATTAGTTGGATGTCAAAACTTCAAGAAACAATTACGTTGTCCACTACCAGAGCTGAATATATAGCTGCTTCAGATGCCAGTAAAGAAGCAATCTGGTTAAAGGGTCTGCTCGATGAGATTGGAAGGACGTAAGAGAAAGTGGATGTACTTTGTGACAGTCAAAGTGCTATTCACTTGGATACAAATCCTGCTTATCACAGCAGAACCAAGCACATTGATGTAAGGTATCATTTTTTGAGACATGTGATCGATGGTGGAAAAGTAGCTCTTCAAAAGGTCCATATGTGAGAGAATTGTGCAGACATATTCAGAAAGCCAGTTACAGTAGAGAAGCTGCGATGGTGTTTAACTTCTCTTGGCTTGCAGAAAAGATGATGAATGGGCATGGGCAAGGGATCAGGAAAATTATTGTCAAGGTGGAGTTTGTTGAATGTTTGACAAAAATTATGTAAATTTGGGTAAAAATGTAACTAGTTAGTTTTATACTGAAATAGCAGTTATGTAACAAAGGAGGCTTGAATAAAACTAGTGAATGCCCAAGAAATGTAATCAGTGAGAATCATTGTTGAATTAATAGAGATTCCAATCCCTTGCCCCGTGGATGTTTCCTTGACTCCCTGTCAAGGTTTTACCACATAAATCCTGTGTGTTTGGTTTTTTTTTCTATAAGCTGAGGAGAGTCCATTTTATTATATTACTTCGGATTGAAACCATTACATTTCCATGGTGGCCTCAACCCGCCCCGAAGGGAAACCGGGTCTGTTCAGATTTATGTCTAGTTGGTTCCCCAAGTACTTTGTAGGAAGTTCCCCCTGTCTGAATCCTAACATCCTGATTAAATGTGTTTTAATTATGTCCGGAGTGTTGAAGATGAAAGTGCATGATTTTTCTTTGTTTATTTCCATACCTGATGCCTCCACAAATAATTCCAAGATGTTTTTTATCCCCCTAACTTCCTTTATCGAGACTTCACAGAAGAGCATAATGTCGTCCACAAACTGTTGATGGGTGATGGGTAAGTTATCTCCCCATAACCTTAATCCTTTATTTTTTTTTCTGTGAGGGCTTTTTTAAAGTACCGTCCCAAACCCTCTGCAACCATTATAAATAGGAAGGCAGATAAAGGCCCCCCCTATCTAATTCCTCTGGTGGCTTTGAAAATAGGAGAGGGCGACCCATTTAACAAGATGGAGAAAATAGGTGTTGATATCATATCTTGAACCCAGTCTGTGCATCTCCTACTGAATCCAAAGGCTGTGAGAATTAACTTGACATAATTCTAGTTTAAGCGATCGTAAGCCTTTGACAAATCCAACTTAATCATCATTCCTCTCTGGTTTTTCTATTTTAGAGAATGGATTGTTTCCTAAGTTACTACAAGTCCATCAAGAATTTTCCTACCCTCCACAAAACGAGTTTGCTCAGGCGATATTATACTGGGGAGGATGGGTTTTAATATTTTATCTATCAGAGTTGCAATTATTTTATATATTACATTACACAGAGCAATTGGTCGAAAACCAGGGGCAGTTTTCGAATTAGAATTTTTAGGAATCAGAGTAAGGAAAGTAAAGTTGAGGCCTGGCCATGCCTTTTCTTTCATGCGAGATTCCTCTACTACCTCCAGGATTTCTTGGCCGAGGAAATGCCATCTTGCTTGATAAAACTCCACTGTAAATCCGTCCGGTCCTGGCGATTTGTTTTTCTTCATACTCTTTACAGTTTCCTCCACTTCCTCTAAAGTGGATGCCCTCATTAATGCCATATTTTGTTCTTCTGTTACTAGTCTGGTAATCTCCTTACCAATGACTTCTATAGCCGCTTCCCTGTCTACTGGAGGTTCTGTTAAAATTTCCCTGTGATGATCCACCAAAGTCTGCTCAATTCCTTCATGATCTATTATCCTTTCTTCTTCTTCATTTTTGATAGAGAAAATCCTATTCCTTTGCCTATGCTGAATCATGGCTTGGTGAAATAACTTTGTGTTTCTTTCCCCTTCACGTAACCAATTTATCCTGGATTTTTGTCTCTAGAGGATTTCCTCCTGTTTTCTCCGATCCTCTAGTTGGCTTAGTATAATTCCTTCTTTTCTACTTCTTTCCTCATTTCTTCCTTCTTCGATAGTTTGTTGTTGGATCTCTTCAATTTCTTTTCCTAGCTTTTGTTTTTCCATCATTATGTTTCCGAACTCTTCCTTGTTCCATTTTTTTATTTTCCCTTTAAGTTCTTTGAGTTTTAATTGAAAGGTATGCATCTTACCTTTTCCTTTTTGAGTGCTCTTATTCCACCATTCCTCTATCTTAGATAAGAACTCCGTATTCCTGAGCCAAAAAGCTTCAAATCTGAATGGCCTTTTGTGGGAGTTTTTTTTAATGTCAATTTCCAGCCTAATCGGCCAGTGATCAGAACCCATCACCGGCATTATCTTGGCTTCAAAAAAAACATCTTGGTTCATTACCTGCTCTGCAATAAGGAATCGGTCTAGTCTGGAGGCTATTTGATTTTTCCCTCCTCTTCGATTATTCCAAGTATGGATGCCATTAATTGTTGCGATGTCTACCAACCTTTGTTCTGTAATCATCTCATCGAACTCTTCCATGTATTGGTTCGATCTTCTTATACCTCCCCTTTTCTCCTCTTTTGTTCTTATCATATTAAAGTCGCCCCCTACTATCCATGGAATTCCAGGAAGGATCCTTCTTATGGACTGAAAACTTTTAAGGAAGTTTCTCTGATCTCTTGGAATGTGCGGTCCATAGACCCCAGAGATGAGGATCCACTCCTCTGATCCTATCAATCTGAATAAACCGGTGAGGATTCTGGGCGAGCTTATCCAATTTTCAAACATTACTTCTTCAGGGTTTCAAAGAATAGCCAAACCCCCTGCTATTCCATTTGCGTCCTGACCCATCACCTCATATTGAATTTTTTGCTTCTTAACCATCGCTTCTAATTGGTGGGAGCTGATTTTCGTCTCTGGAATTATCATTATGCTTGGCTTATCTTTCTTTAACCTGTCCTTTAGGTACCACTGCTTTCCTTTGCTATTAAGACCCCTTATGTTCCAACTTGTGACTATCATCTTATAACTTTTTGGGTTTTTGATGAAATACCTCTGAAAGAGGTATAACCCTGCCTAAATTTACCAAAATCTCTTCCACCACTTGTATGGTTTCGCTCATTGTCCGTCTCCCTAATTTCCTGCCTCCTTTGCTAGTATTGTCCATTCCCAAACTTTGGACTCCCTGATTTCCTATCTGCTCTGTCTGACTTTCTGAAGTGATTCCTTTCTTCTCCTTATATTTCTGGAAAGTTTCTTTATACAATTACTTTTGAGTTTCCGGAATGAACCTTTCATCAAGGTTTTTCCAGTCCTGGAGCAGTCTTTTCATGATTCTTTCCTCCTCATTCCCGTTATCCCTTTGAGTTTCTGCCTCCCCCTGGGTTTGTTCAATTGTCACTTCCATACTCTCCTCCGTTCCTTCCCTCACCTTACTGTTCTGGATTAGGTCCTTAGTAATTTCCATAGGCTCTTCTGTGGTTTCTTCTTTCCCTGGTTCCTCTTCTTCCTGTGTGTTTGGTTTTAGTTTCCAGTTAGTTTTAAATATTTCTTGGTCAATGTATAACTAAATGTTTATTTTATTTCCTCATTTCCCCTATTCGAACTACATACTCCTTTAATAACCAATAGAATCTTAGAACCTTCTAAATGCATGTTCAATGGAATGACACCTTTAGGCGCAAGGTCGTGTTTCACTATCAACATGCCAAGGCCATTCACGGTAGGAAACTTTGTTGAGAAGATCAGATTTATAGTAGCACTGATGTTGTTTCTCACGTTCCCGATCCATTCCAATATAGTGAAGAAAGAAAAAATTATCTTCAGTTAAGGACGAAGCCAGCTTGGAAGCATAACCGTTGGGAGTGAGCTTTGAGGACAAGTCTGCTACGCGAAAATAATGCACACACTATGGTTAAAAAGCCTAATTACATAGGACTAGTACAACGGTTGGCAGAGAGGCAATCTTGGAACTTGCCATGATTGATGAATCGAGTGCTATAATCGTAGAAGAGTATTGTTTTCACATTGTGCAGTTGCTCAAGAACCCAAAGAATTTTATATGGTTGGAAAATAACCTCCTAAGTATCTGGACCACATATAATTGATGTTCCATTTCACAAGAAATTTGTCCTTCCACCCCGGAAACTTTGTTCCTGCTCTAAAATATACAGACCTGACCATTTCACCCACCCCACAAACATGACAGCTTCTATTCACCTGCAAGAGAAATCCTCTTCTAGAGAACCGAAGGGAAATAAGCCTCCACATTAAGCCATCAAGAAATCTTTAGAAAGAAGCAATTGTTTGGCTTTATCTTGAACATGCCATTATGCACTCTAATTATTAATTTTCTATTAATTTTTAATGATTAATTCGACCTCGTAAAAATATTCAATCTTCTAACATTCTATGGTCTAACATTTTATCTAATGGTATAGACTACTACAAACTGGAAATTCTGAGAGTTTTCTTAAAAATCCTTATGAAATGAAAAAAATGAAATATAAACTCAAAAAGTAAAAGCGGTAAAAGCAGTATAACCAAATTTTATACTTGTGAATTTGAAAAATATCATACCTTGGATAAATGATTTTTTTGAGCAAAAAGAATGTTTTCAATCTAAAAAACACTACAAGTGTAATAGAACAGTATAGTTATCATAGAAATGCAAAAGAATTAGTAAGAACCACAGTTATTTTGATGCATGCGTAAATAAAAGAGGAGGTTCTAAGTCAACAATGGAATTAGTATTAAAACATCTTTTGATACCAAGTTAATGAAACCCAGTGTTTCAAATATCTTATGAAACTACTCAGACAACTAGATAAAATATTAATATGTACATCATCATTTTACATAGTTAAAGTCTTCAAAGAAAGAAAAATTACATGGCGTGATCCAATGAGACCACTTGAGGTAATATAATGATCGAAAAGAAATTTTCTTATATGGTATTTTCTCACAATTGATTTTTAATAATTTTTAATAATTTTCTCTTTATGATTTCTATAAATGATCATGTATTAATTCAGTATTATTTCAGTACTAAATTGTAGATTAATATAATTATTATTATATAGGAAAATATTATTTTTTAGTTAATTTCATGTTTTGAACACATCACAATTATTAGATTAGATATATAGAAAGTCACATTAATATATTCTAAAGAAAGACATTGCATAACAATAATTTTACTTAAAAGAAATTTAAACCAAACTGATATTAACTAAACATTAGATATTTAATTATTCTAAGGCATAAATATTTTTATAAATAATTTATATTTTCTCACTAAAAATTCTAAATTAAATACTAATATATCAATATTTCAGAATCCAAACTTTCTATTACTAGTCTATTTTCTCAGCCTCTCTTTGGAAAAGAGGAGAAAATATGGATTTAGATCATTTACTATTACTAAATAATCAAAACAAACAATAATATCCAATGAAACAATTTGTTCAATTACAATAAAAACAATAATGTGTTATAAATTTTGTGTAGTCTATCATCTTCCTCTTATAAGTTTTCATGCCCTCATAGTATTGGTGAAAAGAGAAAAAGTTATAAAAAATGTCCTCCAAAATGAATAACTAAGTTATCTAATAAAAGTGTTATTATAATTAATATTATTAAAAATTTAATTTGAAAAAAATTTATAAAAAAATATATTGAAAAAAAAAAATATTTAATATCAATTCCATGAAAGCATGTTCTATATTTTTGATTTGCTAAATGATTCCTAGCAAAATTAGGGTAGCTTATAGTGATACACATGGAAGCGTTAGAAAATGTAATATGTAATACTTTACGAAAGAAATTCCAAAATATTGAATTACTAAGCATAGAAGTAACGAAAGAATATTCTACAAATTGATAATCTCCCTCAAAGTTAATCTTGATTATTGATAAATATGCAATGGATATATTCCCAAAAGTAATTAAAATAAAGATAAATTCTACGATGTCCTTATCTATTTCAAATTCAATTTTGGTGAAGGAAAAGTCAAAGATACCTTCCCCACTTCAATTGTTTCTATACCACTAAACCATTATCCAAATTGAGGTTGGAAAGATATACTTAATGTGTATATAACTATTTCATTAACTTTTATGAAGTTAGTGAACTACTACTTAGTGATAATATTCACCTATTGGTATTGCGAGCATAAAATTAATTACTTCGGTACTTGTGTAGATTTCGAATGATTATATTTGAATGGTATTTTTGTATACCTGTAATAATTCCAATTCCACAAAATGATATATGCTTTTTTTTTATGTTATGTATAATTTGTATATCGCATCACTTGTGAATATTATTTTTAATGATTATAGTCTATTAATATATTTATATAACGATCATAATATATTTATATGTTAATTAATTTGAAACGCTAATTTTTTTAACAAAATTCCCATTATGATAATAAAGGTGATAATAGGAGCATCTATTTTCCATAAAACATATCTATTTATTTAATTGAAATATACTTAAACGATTTAACTCTCATATTTATATATAAAAAAAGACAAAATCCATATTACTAATTTTTAGACTTTAAAACGTTTCTTTTGAGAAAAACTTCTGAGCTGCCACTCTACACCATTTTGCACCATCAAAATGTAAAATGAGACCATCAATATTTTGTTAGATAATTTAAATATTATCCCATATAGAATGGGATTTTTGGTCCGTTAAGGTCACTCTGCACCGTTTTGCAACATCAATATTTTGTTAGATAACTGAAATATTATCCGATGTAAAATGTGAATTTTGGTTAGTTAAGGTATGTTGTTAGTTGCCAGATTTCCAACTTAATCCCTGATGAATTTGAGTGTTCCTAAACTCGAATGGAAAGAAACCTTGGATGCTATTGACACCCAACATTACACGGGTATATTTAGGTGTATATTTTGTTGTGACGAATAAACTTTCTAGATTCACAACACTATTGCATACACATGTTACAATCATCAAAAGTGTTGAAGGCTTCCCTATACCACACTGTTGTGAACCTCTCTTTTCTCTCTCCGATAAAATAAAATAGGTACTATAATGGGTTAAGTTGGTCCCAATTATGTTCTCCGTGAACTGTCAGTCTGACCTATTGTTCCTCCACAAGCTAGAAATTTCGCATATTTCAGTGTTTGTCTTGATAGAGAAAAGGAATGTTGTTCAAAATCCCTCGACTGTGGCTAAGAGGTACAACATGATACCATGTTTTTTTCCACTTTTTGGTAATTAAATTCCATAGCGTTTATGACATATTTGAGGTTTCCCCCGAGAGAAACCTTGATTCCAAAATTCACTGAGAACCAAAGAGGGCTCAATTAGATCTCTTTATGGTTTATTATTCTGGTAGAAAGTCTTCTCGTATGTAATTTAAGTTATCGCATAGGAAAACCAAATATTTCTCTTCCTCATAGAGGTCTTGGTTCTTGCAATTCTCATACCTCAATTATAAATTTGGGATTCTACGGATAGGATGGTCGAAAAAACACTCTTTCTTGATGGATTCAAATATGGACTCCCGGAGCATGTCTCATTTGACATTATCAATATTATATATGCATGGGATATGCGTTTGGACATAATTTTATGTAAAGGATATACAACATTCACCGCTTTTTCACTCACATTGGTTTGGTACTGTTTGGTTTGGTACTGTGTTTCTTTAGGCCAAAAAGGAGAGTTCTATGATTTTTCAATCCAAGTGGTTTAATATCCAGACATGGAGGTAGTGGCTTAATATGCAGGAACAATTTTCAGAAGCAACTTTCATACCGGTGCTTCTGACATATTGTGCAGGTTGCTTGAGGTTAATTTTATTTCATATGAATCCCTTTTAAAATGACTTTAACTTTCAAGGCTATTTAGCTCAACACAATTTTTCGCATTAGAAAAAGCTGAGAAAGATGAGATTGACAAATTGCATAATTATTTTGCTATCCCCATCATTATTTTTCTCAACACCTATCTAGTTGACAATTCTATTTTATCATATATCTTCTAGGAGCTCTATACAATAGTGTCTGTAAAAGGGTGAATTATTAGGGGAAGTAATATAATATAAGGAATCAATTATTTGTTACAATTCAAGAAAGATACTCATGTATTGCACATACTGGCATGATACTACAATTGCATTTATTATATGCACAAATATATCAACGCCATCTTTTATTTTTATCTGTCTGAGAGTTTGTTATAAGTTGTTCCACATAACTTGCTCCTGGATGGAAATTTCTTTCTTTTGGAAATAACTAAGGTATTATTTGAAATTCTGGTTGATTCAAACAAAAGGTTTTAATTGTACTTTTACTTCCACTTAAATTTGGCATGGCATCTTTGCTTCAGTCCTCGGTTTCCTACACATAATTCTTTTGGGCCTTGTAATCGGTTATTTGTTATTAATCAATAAAAATACTCATATATTGAACACACTGGCATGATACAATTGTCGCATTTATCATAGGAATAAATCTATCAATTCCATATTTTCTTTTTTCTTTCTGAGAGTTAATTATATGTTGTTCCATATAACGTGCTCCTGGATGCAAATTTCATTCGTTTGGAAATAACAAATGTATTAGTTGAAATTTTTGTTGAGATAAACAGAGGGTATCAATTGTACTTTTACTTTTACTTGACTTTGGCATGGCATCTTTGCGTTAGTCCTTGATTTTCTGGACATAAGTATTTTGGCTGTTCCTATTTTTGGTTTTATTAGAGTTGTGTTAAGAAACAAGAATATGTTTTGTTTCTTCTAGTTTCTATCCATGTAGATTATATGTTTTATGACAGGACAATAGATAACTGAGCATAATGATGTTTTCAATCAAAATTGCCTTACAAATGATGATGAAGAATTCATTGACATAACTAATCCTACCAATGTTATGTACAACATTTGTGCTTTACTTTTCCGCATGCCATCCATGCTAGCTTATTGTTCTGTTGCTTTTGGCCCAAGTCTTAAATAGACAGGTGAACGTTTCTGTGATTTCCTAGGTTGCGTGTATCCACAGTGTTTGATTTTTAAACCATGCCCATTTCATAGAGATTACATATATTTTGTAAGCTCTAAATGATTTTGTTAGAGTAAACTAGGGCATAGTATTGTACGCAATGGACTACTAATTTGTGTTGACAATATACAAATGGTATTTTTAGATTCCCAAAGATAATTATTAAGGACGTTCACGTTCACAACCATAAGTCACTAAGATTTTTCTTTGCAAAGTAGTTGATGATAGATCAGACTAGAAAACATCCATTTTCCAGTGCAGATGGGATTGGCAGTGTAAATTTGATAGATAGTGGATCATCAATGTCTAACTTTGCCACAATAGAGATCGATGAAATCAGACACATACATTAATTTGAAAATTAGATCATGGTTGTTGATCTTCAAGGTTTCTGATACATTTTCCAGCTCAGATGGGATTTGGAGGATAAAATTGATCAACAAGAGAAGTGGATTATCTGTGTCTAATCCTTCAAGAATAGAGACGGATGAAACCATACATACACTCATTTGAAATTGAGTTAGACACTGTTGATCCTCAGAGATTCTCATATACTGTTGATGCAACATGAGGTTATTTTTATTACATATAATTAAGACCAATAGGCTTGGTTGAATATTATTTAGTATCACGTTCATATACTTGTTTTAATATTTCTATTTTTGCGTGTGATACCAGATCTGCTGGTTCTCACGGCTTGATTTGTCAATTCATGTTTTGGATCTGTACTAGTTAGGGGCCTTAGGAATGCTTTATGACCAGATCAACCCCCTCATGGAGTTCCTATGTGAATGGTTAGCATCACATGGTTATGCCTCATAGGTTGTAGTTCATTACTACATTATGATCAGAGTGATTCCTTGGAGGTGGCTTCTTACCACAATAGGGATTGAAATAAGGTCTCTAGTAATGTTAATTTTTTCTTTCCTACCTTATAGATCTTGATTAATTGTTATAGATATTTTTGGGCACTTCAACCCCAATCACAAATGTCCATAAACTGAGGGCTCTTAAGTCCCTAAAAGTGTTGCTTCACTGCCTAAAGGAACAAGGTCAACTGATTACATCATCTCCTAGAAGTTCTCCACTGAAAACTGCTCATAAATGGTCAAAACTAGACCATACTGAAAGCTCAATGCAGAGGGTGCGATGCATATCACCTTCCCAATGTACAGGGTGTGATGCATACTATTTTGCTTTTCTGTAGGGTGCGATGGTCGGGAATGGAGAAATGGTAGTGACAAAAATGCGAGGTGCAAGATCATGGAATCTTCCAGAAGCTTCCCCTCTGACACTTGCCACTCCATTTTCAACCAGGGATGACAAAGAGATCATCATTCTCCAAGTGAAAGCAGGAACTATCAGAGAGAGGACACTAATCAAGATTCCAAAAGATGACTCACCTCTCTGTAATCATCTATACATGGATCCCTCATCACAGAGATCCAGAGGCTGGAATTTTGTAACTTATAGAGAAGTGCTTTTGGTATTCTGGTGTACATTCATAGCGTTGGGTGATTTTGCTTTGCTTGAGGTGAAGAAGGGCTTCTTAGCTGGAGGATGATGCTGGGTCAGAGCACATGGTTGTAATCTTCTTGCTACTTTTCATCTGAATAAAGCTATTCTTGTTTCCTTCCATATTCTTGTGTACTTGTTTATATATGCTTGTATATGGTTAATGCACATCTGATCCTGCATTATTTATGAACTTAGATCTTTGTTTCTTGCATAGTAGTATGTTGTTGGGATTCTACAGGTCCTTTTGAAGCTGAACAGACAAAGAGCAAGTGGCAGAACCCTATCAAGAAAAAGAGGAAATCGAGCGCAAGACTCAGGTTGGCCCTCTTGGTTCTCCTCTCATCTATTTTCATAAAAGGAATCAGTAGTAGACATTGATTGTTTGTTTCTAAGATAGCCACCCATCTTAGTGGGAATAGCAGCATCCGTGTGGACACTATTCCCGTATAACAAAATGGCGCCTCCGCTGGGGAGCGACTAGAGTACTTGTTAGCCTATCTATCCTTGTTTCTTTTATAAACATACAGACGGAGCCTGAAGTCAAGCCAGCTAGCCTTCGAACTGCATTTGTCATACAAATGCAAAGTAGATCAATGCTGCTTCTGTCAATTTCCGTGTTTTGTTTATCAATTAAACAATAGATCTGCAAGCAATATAATTACCTTGAGTGGTGGCTTTAGTAACCTCTTAGATCACCCCTGTGTTTTGCATACATTGATCTGTACTTATTCAGCTTAAAGACCTGAACTAAACTGCAAAATGTGAGTGAAATCTCATTCAAAGTCTCACACTGTAACCATCGCACCTTACCTTCAAGGCAGACTGTATGCATTGCACTTCCCGAATGGAGTAGGTGTGCTGCATACTGAGTTCACTGTGTAACAGGTCCGATGGTGAGGGAGGATTGAATTTACCCTCCGACTGTGGATTTTTCTCACTGTTTTTAGTCTTATTCAAGAGTTTTTGCTGTCTATAATCAGTGTACTTCTATGAATACCCCCTTCTCTTGCATTATTCCGCCTCCTTAGTGTAAAGAACTATAAACGTTTTTCATGTATTGTGCGTCATTTTAGTTCTCTTTTGCAAAAAGTAACATAGTCGAACTGTCGTCTCTAGATCTGAAAGTGTCGTAGCTGTCGTTTTCAGTTTTAGAAAGCAATCCCATTATTTTGGATAGCTGATTATATAGTTACTATTGCATAAGATTTGAATTACTAGTTTTAGAGTGTCGAAAAGCAATTTCCATTTGAAAATCGCAAAGTGTCTCTCTTGCTTTCACTTCGTTTTGAAAAAGAATTTTGTTGAGTACAATCACTTTAAAAGTAATTTAGTTTTGCACATAGCTTTCTTAGCGTCATTCACACACTAAGAGAGCTGAAAAATAAATACATGCATGTGCATTTGCATTTTGAATGCTTGGCTTGATTTAGGACTATGCATATTAGTGTGTGCTCTATGTTCTGTGAAGTAAAGACGCTTGACTTTCTTCCCTTTAGTAGCTAGGATTTTCATTGCTGAAAGAAGATAAAACATCTATTTATCATCTTAGATTACATTTAGGAATTATACATACATCACGTGGTGAACCTGAAAGGCAAACTGTTAAGCAAGATCAATTTAAAATAAATCTCAATGAATCTAACAACGCTTTGGAACTTAATGCACAACATCCAGAGGTCTAGGCTAGAGACATATTCCGGCATCGTAAAGCCTGGTAACTGTTGCTTTCAGTGCTAGTTGGGTGATTCCTCCACTCTGAGACGACAAGTGCCAATACGGACTTGTGCTCCCACGTACTGTCGCGTATATATTGGGAGACCACAATAGGCTGCATCCTTTATACTTAGGAAGCCGTGTCTGCCGCCCTATCGATCGTAATGCACTGAACACAGCATTCGGGAAGACTGACTGTCGTACCGTAAAAAGTATTCTGCAGTTTTATGTTTGGTTTGGTAATCCTCTCTGCCTATATCTCCAGAGAAGTCCATTTTTCTCCTTTTCAAACTCCTTAAAGGAAAAGGTCCTTTGAGTGCTTGTCACTTCAAGCTCAATAAAAATTGAAGGCGACTAGAGTCATCTTTTGTTTTTTCTCAACTCTTTAAAATTGAAAAAACAAGTTGTGTCCAAGTGTCTAAAAATTTATTTTAATCGGAATAACGTCACAAATTCCCCCGTTGATCTTCAGGTTGAGAAAATGGAGTCTACCAACCAAGGATTTCCCCGTAAAGGAAATCATCGCCCCTTCCTATCTTGGGGAGATTTTGGTACACCCCATATGGCCACTTTGTCACTTCCAGGATTGACAATTGGTTTGTCGGTCTGGCTCTTCTCTACCTCTGTCGTTTAGAATCCCACAATTCCTGAAGAGTCTAACTAGCAACTAGACAACACTAGAGTTTCCTCCCAACCTTCTACTTCATCTGATTCTCCTTCTCCTCCTTCCTCTTCACTTGATAAAGTAGATAAAGCTAAAATTCAAGTAACTGAGAAGAAGAAGAAGCAGAAAGAGAAAAAGGAAAAGAAGAAAAATGAACCAAAATTGAAAGGGAGCAACCAAGTATCGTTTAGCAAAAATCCACACACCACACAGTCAAAACCTAAATCTCCTTGCGTCATTTGCAATGGAGACCACTATCACTGAGATTATCCCTGCATCCCTCGGATATTAAGGGACTGGTCTCCTTGTTTGCACCATCCGGTAGCATCAACCTCTGGTGATCATGTTGAATGCTCACTGTCAACCAGTGAAAGTGAAGCACATAGACAAAGAAGGAATCCTAAACTTCCTTGTAAGCTGTGTGAAGGCAATCACACTATCCACCGTTGTCCCTTCCTTGAGGAGGCTAAAAGGGTTTTAGATAATCATCCGGTTTCACCGTTACGACTTCCTCCTGGATATCAAAAACTCTTGCCGAGCCCTCCACCGATTGAAAATCTGGCTGGCCCATCCTTGTTGTCAGCCGAAGCACCTATCATTGAAAATGAACCCTCTGAATCCATACCAGACGAAAGCCAAAGGGTTGATACGGTAGTTGACCCAGTATTCCCTTCAGAGTGTTCATCTTCGAATGATACCGTCACTGAAGAGAAAGAGAACGACACCGTTCAAATTCTTTTCATCAACACTGACTCTGATGAGCTTGGGGGCAGTGCTCCTGTTCCTTTACCACAGGAAGGAAGTTTTTCAAAGTCATATCCGGCCGTCTATTCAATCCCACCAACAAGCAACCTAGTTGTTTCCTTCGACTGGAATCTACTAGGTAGACCCCGTTTACCAGCCAGTGTACCATTCATAATCATTATACAAGCTTACATAATGGTTATGGTTGGTACCATCATTGATGAAGGGGCTTATGTGAGTATCCTTTCCTCAGCTGCTTGGAAAGTGCTTGGTTCACCATCGCTTTTGCCTGAAATGAGAAATCTAACAGGCTTTGACAAGGGAACTAGTCGACCTTTAGGGATCCTTCCAAATGTGCCCATAACTCTGAGAAGGAAAATTGTTCACATGAACATTATGGTAGTTCAAGGACCTTTAGATTATAATCTACTCCTTGGACGCGACTATATTTATTGCATGGGAGCCATTGTCTCCTC
>APFE030003598.1:2431-41170 GCA_000404065.3 Pinus taeda
CTCTCATGGGATGCATGAACCACTTGGAGCGAACAATCCACGTAACAAATGCTTCTAGAAAACTCTAGAATTAACCCAAGATGAGTTTTTTAAGATAAAGATTGCGGCTTTTGCATTTTACATGGGTGTGCATCCTCCCCTTTACATACATAGCGTATAAGTACGCAGATATCCTGAGCAGAAGGTGCGGGCCCGTAGGAAAAAGTGAGAGAAAGTGCAGAACTAGAGTTACATTTCTTTTTTGATGTTTTTCTCTCATTTCTAAAGCTTGTTTTGAAGATTTGAGGTTTGAGACTTGCTTAGGATGCTGGTATAGGTGGTAATAGACCTACACTGACTACAAATAATCAAGGTGACGATATTTTTTTGTAACACTCAGGTTCCCCAAAATTTGGTGACTTTTGTCGAGGAGGCATTGGGAGACCCCATGTCATGCCGCTACCCTAGTGGTAGTATTTCAACCACATATAAGTGGGTGTGACACCGTACTTTTTCCTTTTACCAATACCTGAGTACACGATTTTCCCCTACTTCAACACTTGGTCAATTTTCCAATAATTGTTCTTAAAAATGCAGTGGAAATAACTTATTATCAATTTATCTTCTTCAACTATTCTTTCATCCCATCTTGTTCTATGGTCTTGTTGCACGACCCACAACCTGCACAACACAACTCCATACCTGAACTCCAACCAGTGTCACTTGCACTGAAGTATGCCATCGGTCCACTCGAATTTCCATTCTATGGCACCCAAACTCTACCTATCAGTGCGGGCCATAGTGAGGGCAGATCACCCACATGTAGTGCAACCTACATATACATTCAGTAACCTGACCTGCTCTGCCTACCTGCACTATTAAGTCCAACCCACCCACTATAATCTCCCCACCGGTGCAGCCCTTTTACCCACGTCCTTATATTCCTTTTGTTTTCTCCCAAATCCTTCCTTCACACTTGTTCTATGATGTCGAAGTCTAAGTTCGATGTTCCTTGGTTGAATTCCATCCTCCTTACTTATACACATCCTTTCACCCAAGGGTTGTGTCTCTCGAGAATAACAAGGGTTAGCTCCATCATCATCCATGCCTAGCCAACTTGTCACATAACCTCAACACACCCCATTCCAGCGAACCATCACATCCCTTCATGTACATCATCGCACCGATGGGTTGGCTCTAAAAATTAGCCAGTTACACCCATCGTCACACATTGTGCACCTGCCCACATCCTAGCTCATCTACACATTGTCATCTCTTTCATTTGGGCACCCAACACGGGTCGCCTGCACGCCTTCTACTGGTGACTCGCCATCTTTCACATATCAAGGGGCAGACACCCTACCCAACACAACACACCCGCTATGAGTGCACCCGTCATTGTCACACATAAGCGAATGTTGTGCCAAGTGCTTGCATATAACCAAATGCTCACACGAGTCATATTTAATCGAATGCGGCTGCCCATCGCACGTAAAGGTGCACCCATACTACATGTTTAATTTGTTGACTCTCTCCAGCACTACTGACTCGAATACCTGACACCCCAGGACCCCCCATGTGGTAAAGGTTTCTGGCGTGATGGGAAATGGAAACCCTAGATTTCATGCACTTCAACAACTGTCGTCATGTCAGGGCAGGAAGCCCCACCTTCCCCACACTTGGATGGCTTCCATTGCAACAAGGCATGGAATCTTCAAGTTCTGGAGACAGACCAGGTAAGCGGTTTTCAACCCGTCGTGAAATGGAAACCCAAAGTTTGAAAGACTTCGGTAGTTCTTCATCGTGCAGCAACATGGAAACCATGAGTTCCGTAAATTTGGGCTATTTTGGTCATGTTGTGACATGGAAACTCAAGTTCCTTGCACCAGGGCTGTGTTTTTTCTTGGGTAGGAGATGGAGACCCAGAGGTTCCCAAAATTAGGCGGTTTCCATCATTCCATGAAATAGAAGCCCCCGAGTCCCATGGACTTGGGTGGTTCTCTTTTCATTCTGCAGCATGGAACCCCAATTTCCCTACACCAAGGTCATGGTTTCTCTCGTGGCAGGACATGGAAGACTTGAGTTTCCCATAATTGAGTCGTTTCCGTCATGCCATGGAATGGAAACCGCCATGTTCAGTAGACTTGGGTGGCCATTTCCTGTCGCGCGATGAAATGGAAACCTGAAGCTCCCTAGACTTGGATGGCCATTCCTTGTCACATGATGACGTGGAAACCTAAAGCTCCCCAGACTTGGGCAGCCATTCCCTGTCACGCAATGACATGGAAACCCGAAGCTCCCTAGACTTGGGAAATACTTTTAGCCACAACGCAACATAGGAACCCCATGTTTCCCAGACTTGGGTAGAAATTTTTGTCGTGACGTGAAATGGGAACCCTTTGTGTGTCCACTTACTTGGGTAGAAGTTTCCATCACACTGTGAAATGGAAACCTTGAGTTACCTAGACTTTGGCATCTTTTTGTCACCCCATGACATGGAAATGTAAAGTTCCAGAGATTCTCGGGTGATTTAGGGCATGTTGTGACATGGAAAACCCCAAGTTCCCCATGCCAAGGTGAGATATGGAAACCCTAGGTTTCCCAGATTTAGGCAGTTTCTGTTGGTGGTTCCGGCTATGTTGCGACATGGAAACCACAAGTTCCCCAGACTTGAGCAATGGCTTCAAAACACCCCAAGTTCCCCAGACTTGTGAGCTAGTTTCTATCATCATGGAAACCCCAAGTTCCCCAATTTGGGGCTGTGCTGAAAACCTCGAGTTTCCATCATGCCGTAAAATATGGAAACCCATGATTCCATCAAGGGAGGGACATGGAAACCCCAATTTTCCCCAGAGTTGGGCACCACGAGTGAACCTCTGAATCGAGGTGACCAAGGGCTAAATCTTAGTGGATCATGGCAGCAAGGAAACTCTTCCACTTATAATACGTATTTAAGTCATCTGCAAAGGATTCTTCTTAATTACCATTTGGAATTAAACTTCAAATCTTCCTTAACCAAGATGCTTCACAGTCACAATTTACAAATGACAAGGGCCCTTGGGGGTGGCAAAGCGACGCCCCTACTGTGGGTTGAGATACAGTCGAAGAGTGACATGCACTACATCTAGCATGGATTCTAACTTAGAGCTGTTCACTCGTAATTCGACACATGGTATCTTTGTGCCTCTGGCTTTTCAACCAAGAACGATGACCAATTGTGTGAATGAACAGTGCCTCTCATACTAAGTTGAATTACTATTGCTATGCAGTTCATCAGTAGGGTAAAACTAACTTGTCTCATGATGATCTAAACCCATCTCATGTTCCTTATTAGTGGGTAAAAAATCCAAAACATGGTGAATTATGCCTCATAATGATAGGAAGAGCTGACATCGAAGGATCAAAAAGCAACGTCGCTATGAACGCTTGGCTGCCACAAGCTAGTTATCCCTATGGTAACGTTTCTGACACCTCTAGCTTAAAATTCCAAAAATCTAAAAGATTGATAGGCCAAACATTCATGGTTTATATTCATATTGAAAATAAAAATCAAATGAGCTTTTACCCTTTTGTTCCACAGGAGATTTATGTTCTCGTTGATCTCATCCTAGGACACTTGCGTTATCCTTTAAAAGATGTACTGCCCAAACCAAACTCCCCACCTAACAATATTTTCCACCTGGACCGACCCATCGAAACATGACTTAAGGCCAAAAACAGGGACAATGCCCTGTCTCCATCCCACGGAATAAGTAAAATAACGTTAAAAGTAGTGGTATCTCACTTGCATCGAAAATGGCTCCCACTTATTCTACACCTCTCAAGTCATTTCGTAAAGTTGGACTACAGTCAAGATTAAAGGGTCTTCTTTCCTCACTAATTATACCAAGCTCGTTCCCTTGTTTGTGGTTTCAATAGATATTAGATAGGGATAGTAGGAATCTTGTTAATCTATTCATGTGCATCACTAATTAGATGACGAGGCATTTGGCTACCTTAAGAGAGTCATAGTTACTCCCGCCAATTACCCGCGTTTGGTTGAATTTCTTCACTTTGACATTCAGAGTACTGGGCAGAAATCACATTGAATTAGCATCTGTAGGGACCATTGTAATGCTTTGTTTTAATTAAACAGTCATATTACCCTTGTCCATACTAGTTCTATTTCGACTATTCGCCGCATAGGGAAAAGCCCTCGATAGGGGGAATTCTACAACCGTAGCCCAATGGTAAATGCTTTCTCGCCCTCGCTATGAGAGAAGCTTGGGTAGACTACTGATAGTCCACAAGTTAAGGGTGAAAAACCCTAGGCCCAGCCTTCAGAGCCAATCCTTTTCCCAAAGTTACAGTTTCATTTTTCCGACTTCCCTTGCCTACATTGTTCTATTGACCAGAGGTTGTTCACCTTGGATACCTGATGTAGCTATGTGTATGACCAGGCATGAATGGTACTCGATCCTTCAAATTTTCAAGGGCCACCAAGGGTGCACCAGACACCACAAGATGCTAAAAATAAAAGATAACTCTTCCTGGGCCCCCGAGGATGTCTCTGGATTTCCTAACATTTTCGCCCACCACCATGTCTCAGTTTGAGAACATTAACCTAATTCGATTTCGATGCTCGTGTAGAGTGAACCCTTGATGCAAGGCTTCCTCATCTCTTAGGATCAACTAACACATGTCTAAGTGTTGTTCACATGGAACCTTTCCCCACTTCAGTCTTCAAAGCTCTCATTTGAATATTTGCTACTACTACCAAGATCCGCACTGGGGACTGATCCACCCAAGCTCACACTCAAGGTTTCTCAACGAACCTCATGTCCTCCTACTCATCGAAGCCAAAAAATGGCTCTGATGGTTGAGTATAGGTTGTGCGCTTCAGCACCATCCATCTTCAGGGCTAGTTGATTCGGTAGCTGAGTTGTTACACACTTCTTAGTCGATTTAATCTTCCATGACCATCATCTTGTTGTCTCAATCAACCAAAACCATTTATGGGATCTCTATGTTGGAATTATGACTTAGATTTGGTTCTATGACACAGGTGTTGTCCTTGATGGCAACTCACTCAGATGACAGATCACAGTTCAGACTCACAGAATGAAGAAAAAAGGCATATGTAGGTTCTCCATTGACCAAGTGTGTATACATGCTGGTTCGACATTTCAAAATAGTGTATATGTAGGTTAGCCTTGAGAAAAGTGCACATGCAGGTTCGACACATTGAAGTAGCATACACCTCATAAAATATGCTTTAGCTACTTCTATTTGTTGTTGCAGTGTTTTGGGTTCTGGCTTGGGTTCTAATTAATGTTACTATATTCTAGTTACAACATTCTGAGAAGTGATTGTTTGATTCAGTTTTGGTTGGTGCAAAGGAAATTGGTTGATGCAGATATATTTGATGTTTGATTGATGTTATTGATGGATCCAGTCTAAAAATTTATGAAATGTGGTCCCTGGAAGAAAAGAGAAGGTTGTAGACTTCTGTAGGCCATCACCTATGTACTAGTAAACACATCAGCTAGTACAAGAGCTAGGGGTTGTAGCTTCCCTCCAGGAGAAGTTGGAGAATGAGAGAAGGTTGTAGCCTTCTACAGGTAGAAGGTTGTGTACTGGCATAACACTACACCAGTACAAAAATTGTAAAAAGAAGTTTATTATTAAAAGGAAGGTATAGATGATTGCAGCAGGTGTTTTTCACCCACATTAGGTTTCCACCTTATATCTTGTGTTCATGTGTGTGATTTTTTGTTCTATTTTTACTACTCTTGGTTACTTTTTATATGGTTCTGATGTATAGATTAAAGATAAACATATGAAGAATGAACTAAATTATAAGTTTGTAGGGTATACACTAGTTTTCTTACATACAATTGCTTAGACACACAAGTTTCATCAACTGAAGTAGCGTATATGAATCTGAATATAGAAATGAAATATTATTGACTTTCTAATACTAATTCACCCCCCCCCCCAAGTATTATTTCCAACGATTGGTATTAGAGCATGTTCTTCAGAAGAAATTTGATCACTTGAAGGAAGATCTATCTATCATCATGAGTAACTACGAAAGAGAGGTATCCATTAGACCACCAGTCATTGATGGGAGAAACTTAATTTATTGGAAGGTAAGAACCACAACCTATCTTCCATCTCTTGGAATAGATGTTTGGGAAATCGTGGAAGGAGGATATACATTTCCATCAGCAATTCCTACAGACACGATAGGTAAAAAGCAATATGAAACCAATTCCAAGGCTGTTAATACATTATTGGGGAGTCTGTCACAATTAGAATTTGTCAAGGTTATGTAGCTTAAAAGCACCAAAGAAATATGGGACAAGGTCATTCTAAGCTATGAAGGAGACAATCAAGTAAAAATTGCAAAAATATAATCTCTCAGAATTCAATATGAAACTCTCAAAATGCACAATGATGAAAGTATAGCTAATTACTTCCTACATATAGATGAGATTGTTAATTGCATGAAAAACTTGGGTGAAGAGATAAAAGAATTTACTTTAGTTGAAATGGTTTTAAGACCCTTGTCTACTATGTTTTAATCAAACGTTTTTGCCATAGAAGAAAAGTAGGTTCTTGAGAGAATTACTATGACACAGCTGCATGGAATCTTGACTTCTTTTGAAATGAGAAAAATAGGTCCACCAGATATGAGAGAAGTCACATTTAAAGCTTCAAGAAGAGAAGTTCTCAATGAATCAGGACATATTTCAGAAGGAGAGGAAGAAGCAAAATTTGTCAAGAACCTTCAATAGGGTTCCAGAAGATTTAGAGGTAAACTACCTTTCAAATGTTTTGCTTGTGGAAGAGTCAGTTATTATGCAGCCAAATTCCCTCATAAAGATAAGTTTGATAAAGGTAAAGAATCAACAAAATGGAATAGAAAAAAAAATGTAAGTAAGAAGAGCTACTATATGCATGAAGATAGCGATGGTTTATCAAATAGTGATGAAGATGAACATAGTAATGACTATAGACTTTTGATGGCTTTTGAAGATGACGATTCCTTGGATGCTTTATATGAAGATGAACTTTATGAAGAAATATCTAAACTCAAATTTTGTTTAGAAGAAAAGAATATGATTATAGATACTTTGGCATTCCAACTTGCTGAAAGAGAAAAACACAATGAAAAACTAGAGTGTGAAATTCTGGGTCTAAGAAAAGATATTGAGAAAACAAAAGCTATCAATCTCAGATTTGCTAAAGGATCAAAAAATTTAGACGAAATTATCAAAGTTCAACATTCTCCTTTGATAAAGACAGGTCTTGGATATACTGGAGAAGCGTCTCAAGCACAGAAGCCATCAACCTCTACTAAAAGATATCTTGATGCAGCAAAGAGAAGTGAATGATTTGACAATCGTTAACAAAGGCATAAAGCAGATCACTAGGTAAATCGAGTTCAATATACTTCAAGGTTGAACAAAATAAGTTACAACCAACCTCAAGTAAATCATACTGAATCTGCTCCAAGAATGAATCACCAGGTCAATAGATTCGATAATCACGAGAACTTCTTTAATGGCCAACGTTTTTCATGTCATAACTTTGGACACAAAGCTGCTCAATGTGTTTCTTACAAAACCATCATGACTAGACAAGCACAAAATTAAAATAATGTGACTTGGATCATGAAAATGACCTACAATAAATTTTCTCTTCTTGAAAATGAAATAGAATGATCTCTCTGTACCAACTTCGGTCATGAATATTCTAAATGCAGGAGTAAATTTCAACAAACATCTCAGAAGGAGCAAACTTCATTGAGTCCCAAAATATGGAGAAAGAAATAACCACAAACAAAAAGATGTGGTATAGCCTTATATTCAGAAGGAGAAGAAAATCATTGGTACATCAACAGTGGATTCTCGAAACACGACAGGTGATAAAGAAAAGCTTCAGTCATATAATGCCTTAGAAAAGGAAAAGAAGGTCTCATTTGGAAATGACACTCCTGCTGTCATAAAAGGTAAAGGTTCTATTTTCTTAAAAGAAAAGGTTAAAGCTAGGAATGTTATGTATGTTGATGGTCTAAAGCATAATCTATTTAGTGTCAGTCAAATGTGTGATCAAGGAAATGAAGTATTATTTTGATCAAATGGATGTGTTGTTCATGAGATTTATACAAGAGAAATAGTGATTAAAGGTATAAGAAATCCAAACAACCTATACATACTCAAGGGAGGACAACAACAATGCTACCTAAGCAAAAATGATGAGCACTAGCTATGGCACAAAAGTTTGGGGAATCTAAGCTTCTCCCAAATAAGAAAAGCATGCAGATTCTAGGTTGTTCATGATCTTTCTGATATCAACATTCTAGAAAATACAATATACAAATCATGTCAATTTGGTAAGCAAACCATAGCACATTTCCCTGAAAAGGAAGGATCAGCTAGTAATCCTTTTGAACTTGTTCATACTGATTTATATGGTCCATCAAGGAAAAAGTCACATCATGGAGAAGAATACTTTATATTGTTCATTGACAAATTTTCCAGAATGTGTTGGATATGACTTCTAAAGCACAAAGATGAAGAATTTGAAAATTTCAAAGCCTTCAAATCCTTGGTCGAAAATGAATCAGATCGCAAAATCAAATGCCTTAGATCTGATCGAGGAGGGGAATTTTGAGTTCTTTGACTTTTGTGAAGAACATGGAATAAAAATGGAATTCTCTACCACAAGGAATCCTCAGCAAAATGGAGTGGTAGAAAGGATGAATAGAACTATTCAACAAATGGTTCTTGCCATGCTAGATGAGTGTGGAACTCCTGCAACCTTCTGGGTGAAGCTGCAATTTTTGTCGTCACTATTCTCAACAAAGCAAACATTCAAAGAAAATTCACTCAAACTCCACATGAACTTTGGTATGGTAGGACTCCTATTGTAAAATACTTCAAAGTTTTTGGAAGAAAATGTTACATCAAAAGGAATGATGAAAAGCTTGGCAATTTTGAACCCACAGCAGATGAAGGCATTCTCCTTGGTTACTCTTCCCGAAGTAAAGGATATAAGTGCTATAATAAAAGACTTGGGAAAATTATTGAAAGTATTGATGTTGTGGTAAATGAATCATGCAAAGATGAATGTTGGGTCAAGGCCATGAATGAAGAACTTGAGAAAATTGAAAAGAATAATACTTGGGAATTAGTTACTAGACCTCATGATAAGAATATCATGGGAACCAAATGGATATTTAAAAACAAGTTGAATGAAAATGGTGAAGTTATCATAAACAAGGCCATACTTGTTTGTAAAGGATATGCTCAACAAGAAGGTATAGATTTTGAAGAAATTTTTGCACCTATTGCTAGACTTGAAGCCATAAGAATGTCCCTTGCTTTTTCTAGCATTTAGAAATTCAAAGTATACCAAATGGATGTAAAACATGCCTCTCTTAATGGATACTTAGAAGAAGAAGTATATATTGAGCAACCAAACAGATTCATCCTTGGAAATGATCCAAAACCTGTATGCTGACTCAGAGGCTCTCTATGGTCTAAAAGAAATTCCAAGGGCCTGGTATATTACTATCTCGAGAAATACCTCCATCAATAAGGTTTTTCAAAAGGATCAGCTGATAGCAATCTATATACAAAGATTGATAATGATAAATTGCTAATAATTGTAGTGTATGTTGATGATATCATTTTTGGTAGCAAGAAGAAGCCGTGAGTCAAAACTTTGCTTTGGTAATGCAGCAAGAATTTGAAATGTCCCTACTTGGTGAGCTCACATATTTTCTCGGCCTACAAGTTCAACAAAATAAAGATGGTTTTTTTCTATCACAAACCAATTATCTTAAGAAGATCTTGAAAAAATACGGCATGGAAGATTCTAAACTAGTATGTACCACCATGGTAACAAGTTGCAGTCTCAGCCCAAATGATGAATCAACAGTAGTACATCAACCAACCTTCAGGTCCATGATTGGCAGTTTTCTTTATCTAATAGGTACCCAACCAGACATCATGCATGCAGTAGGAATAGTTGGAAGATTCCAAGCAAATCCAAAGGAATCACACCTTTAGGCAGTCAAAAGGATCCTCAAATATCTTTAAGGAACTCAGAATTTTTCTTTATGGTATCTTAGGGATACAGATCTTACACTTTATGCATATACAGATGCAGATTGGGCAAGAAGCATGGATGAAAGAAAAAACACTAGTGGTGGTGCATTCTATATGGTTCTAGATTACTGTCTTGGTTCAACAAGAAACAAAGTTCAATTGCATTATCTACAGCTGAAGCAGAATATGTGGCTATTGCATCTTGTTGTACACAACTCCTTTGGATGATGCAAATATTGCAAGACATTCATATCAAATGTACTGCACCCATCTCCATTCTATGTGATAATACAAGTGCAATTAGTATTTCAAAGAATCCAGTCATGCATTCCAAGACCAAGCACATACCCATCAAATATCACTTTCTACGTGAACAAGTGCTTGAACAAAAGGTCAAATTAGAGAGACATTTGAATATCTCAGATAGAAGATGGGAGTAGTTGATGCATCATCTTGCTGTTGAAACTTATCTGTTTCAGAGAAAAGTGGTTATATGCGAGTTTCATGAAGCGTATCCGTGTACATATGTTGGTTGCTAAGAATATAGTTGCATATATGTTGGTTTAAAGTAAAGCAGTGGGCCAGACTCAGGATGAAAGGAGTTTGATATGGGTCTGTCAGCGATCATCCGACACAGGTTCAGGGGGAGCATATACTTCTAATAATTCATTGTTGGCATTATTTTAGAAGATCTTGGTACAAATTCACAGTTGTTTTTTATTCAGGTGGAATAGGTTCACGGGGAGATCATGGTTGCTGGTCTAGATGGTGATTGACAGATGATGCTGATGATAGGTTCTAATGAATATCATGGTTTTGTTTCAGATATTTGGTGTATATGTCATGTATATATTTTAATGTCAAGGTCATGAAACAACCTATTTTTTTTCCCCACTATGCATGGGATGGATGATGTAATGTTCTTGTTTTGACATATACCCACTTGGTTGGATGGATGAGTCAAACTTGGTATATCCCCACTTGGTTGGGAGATGGATGTATATATGAGTAATTGGTGATATGAATGTCATTTATGATGTATGTATAGAGTCATCGTTTTGCAGACCTTGATGATATTCAGGGGGAGCATGGAGCTCAATCAGAGAATTCAACATGTACTTAAGGGGAGCATAACCCTTTGCCTTGATGAGAAAGGGGGAGAGTGACTTGGGGTTGCCATCAAGTCCAAAGGGGGATATTTTTGGTGTTATGACTGAGATTTGGTGCTATGACACAGGTGTTTTCCTTGATGGCAACTCACTTAGAAGACAGATCATAGTTCAGACTCACATAATGAAGAAAAAGAGGCATAAGCAGGTTCTCCATTGACCAAGCGTGTATACACGTTGGTTTGACATTTCAAAATAGCGTATACATAGGTTAGCCTTGAGAAAAGTGCATATGCATGCAGGTTCAACACATTGAAGTAGTGTACACCTCATAAAATATGGTTTAGATACTTCTGTTTGCTGTTGCAGTGTTCTAGGTTCTCGCTTGGGTTCTGGTTACTATATTGTATTTTAGTTACAAAATTTTGAGAAGTGATTGTTTGATTCAATTTTGGTTGGTGCAAAGGAAATTGGTTGATGCAGATATATTTAATGTTTGATTGATGTTATTTATGGATCCAGTCTGAAAATTTATGAAACGTGGTCCCTGGAAGAAAAGAAAAGGTTGTAGCCTTCTGTAGGGTAGCACCTACGTACTAGTAAACGCATCATATAGTACAAGAGCTAGGGAGTTGTAGCTCCCTTCCAGGAGAATCTGGAGAATGAGAGAAAGTTGTAGCCTTCTGCAGATAGAAACATGCATACTTGTATAAGACTGCACCAGTACAAAAATTGTAAAAGGAAGTTTCTTATTAAAAGGAAGATAGAGACGATTGTAGCAGGTGGTTTTCACCCACATTGGGTTTCCACCTTACATCTTGTGTTCATGTGTGTGATTTTCTGTTCTATTTTTACTACCCTTGGTTACTGTTTATAGGGTTCTGATGCACAGATTAAACATCAACATACGAAGAATTAACTAAATTATAAGTTTACAGGGTATACACTAGTTGCCTTACATATAGTTGCATATACATGCAAGTTTCATCAACTGAAGTAGTGTATATGAATATAAATATGGAAATGAAATATTATTGACTTGTTAATAATAATTCACCCCCCCTCTTAGTATTATTTCCAACACTGGATTAGTGCACAATTCAGTACTGTAACTCAACTTTTGGTTCATCCTGCATCTCCAGTTCTCCTTACCAAAAATGGCCCACATGGAGCTCTCAATTCCATGGCATGACTTAATTGAACAACTACACCCTCTTACCTATTTAAAGTATGAGAATAGGTCTATGGTTTTATGTCCCCGATGCCTCTAATCATTTTCTTTACTCAATAAAACTTTCACATGAGCACCAGCTATACTGAGGGAAAGTTCAGAGGAAACTAACTACTAGATGGTTCGATTAGTATTTCACCCCTATACCCAAGTGAGACAGACGATTTGCACGTTAGTATCACTACAAGCCTCCACCAGAGTTTTCTCTGGCTTCAACCTGCTCAGGTATATTTAGCATCTTTATGGTCCCAATAGGTGTGATCGCACTCAAAGCCTTCACATAAGCTCAAGCTTATTCAACGATGCACTCCCCAAGATAGGGGATCTCACTTGTCATCTTCCTTCTACCTCACAGGTTTTCAAACCACTGACTCACGCACATGTTAGACTCCTTGGTTCGTGTTTCAAGACGGGTCGAATGGAAAGCCTGCCAACCAACACCATGAGTGCACAGGTGCACATGACCTCCCACAAGGGCACACACTTTGTTCCTCGACCACTGCAATGGAAAACCAACAGGTAGTAATCCACCCGCGCTTGTGACGATGCAACAGCGCATGCTGTTTTGCACCTCAAGTCAAGCAGTGGACTAGCTTGAGTTGTGGACCAACTTGAGCAGTGGACCAGCTTGGACCGAGATGCATAGATAGCCTCCATATGCTTCCCTCCCTATAATTTCAAACACTCTTTAACTCTCTTTTCTAAATCATTTTCATCTTTCCCTCATGTTACTTGTTCGCTATCAGTCTCTCGCCCGTATTTAGTGTTAAACAGAATTTACCACCCAATTACTGCTGCATTTCCAAACAACCCAACTCGCCGACAATGCCTGGTGATGCGACAGGGTCTCAGCCCAATAGGGTTGTCATCCTCTCAGGCGCCCCCTTGCGAGGGACTTGGCCAAAGTCTGCCACTGAGGACGCTTCTACAGACTACAATTCAGGTGACGTTGCCACCCAATTTTCATGCTGGGATCTTCCCGATTCACTTGCCACTACTAGCGGAATCCTTGTAAGTTTATTTTCCTCCGCTTAATTATATGCTTAAATTCAGTGGGTGTTCTTGCCTAAGCTAAGGTCACAAGTGGGAGCTAAATCCATCCTACCCGATGGGAGTAAAAGAAAGAGAAAGGAAATTTCAATCGATGCCACAAAAATCCCGCATCAGTTAATGCCAACTGCCCATCCAAGGGGACAATATCACCGCTCGCCAATGCACGGACAACATTTCAGCCAACCGTACCACATTGGGCATGAATGACCAGCTCTGATGCTCCCTAACATATTGTAGGGAGCATGTTTGAATGGGATGCAATGCCTAGACAGACGTGCCCTCGACCGAGGCCTCGAGCGCAAATTCAAGGAATTCTGCAATTCACACTAAGTATCTCATTTCGCTACATTCTTCATCGTAAGAAGAGCCAAGATATCCGTTGTTGAGAGTTGTTTCCACGTATTACTAACAAATCCACTATAACACTGAATAGGGGTAACCCCCACGACAAATGTAAGGCTAAGGGCCAAAAGGAGGAAAGGAAGAAAATCACATGAAAGAAAGAGAAACAAAGGTGTCTACCCCCTCACAAGAGGAGGCTCAAATAGAGAACAATCTTCCCGAGCCCCACACCCTTGAAAAAAGGGGACAAATGGATAGAATAACAATCGAGAAGGACTAGGGTGGCCACCACGGGAGCTTGCACTACTTTTAATCCTTCCCGAGCACTAGCCCACAACAATTCCCCCCTTTCTCCGTAAAGCTGGGATTGAAAGGAAGAACAAAAGAAAAAAAGGTGAAAGAAATAGAGATCAAACGTGGCAACCGGCTCACAAGGGGGGCTCAAGCAAATCACAAGACTTCCGAGCCTCGTTCCTTTGCAAAAAGGGGGGAATTGATGGGGACAATGATCAATAAGGACTAGGGTGGCCACGCTGAGAACTTGCATTGTGTTTCTTCCTTCCTGAACACCAATCCACAACAATCCCACTTTTTCTCCATAAAGCTAGGGGTGAAAAGGAAGAAGGGAAGAAAAAAACATGAAAGAAAGAGATATCAAATGTGGCTACCAGCTCACAAGGGGAGGCTCAAATAGAGAACTAGCTTCCCCAACCCCATGCCTTTGCAAAAAGGGTGAAACTATAGGTATTGACAATCGAGAAGGACTAGGGTGGCCACCCTGGGAGCTCGCACTCCATTTCGTCTTTCCTGAACACCAATCCACAACAATCCCACCTTTTCTCCATAAAGCTAGGGACCAAAAGGAAGAATGGAAGAAAACAACATGAAACAAAGAGATATCAAACATGACTACTAGCTCACAAGGGGAGGCTCAAGCAGAGAACAAGATTCCCCAACCCCATGTCTTCGCAAAAATGGGGGAATTGGAGAGGATGACAATAGAGAAGGACTAGGGTGGCCACCCCTAGAACCCGCATTGCCTTTCATCCTTCCCGAATAGTAATCCAAAAAAATCCCACCTTTTCTCCATAAAGCTAGGGGCCAAAAGGAAGAAGGGAAGAAAACAACATGAAAGGAAGAGATATCAAACGTGGCTACCGGCTTACAAGGGGAGGCTCAAACAGAGAACAAGCTTCCCAAACCTTGTTCCTTTGCAAAAATGGGGGAACTACAAAGAGAATGTTACTGAGAGGTAAATAACCCCCCAACCTAACATAAGGCTTCAAATGAAAAATACACTAATAAAAAACCCAAGTCACTATTACACCCCTCCATGTACAAAACATCCAACAACCTTTCTAGCGAGAAAGTCAATAGGGTTCAAGAATCAAACTCGA
This sequence comes from Pinus taeda, assembly GCA_000404065.3. NCBI lineage: Eukaryota > Viridiplantae > Streptophyta > Pinopsida > Pinales > Pinaceae > Pinus > Pinus taeda. The sequence continues at coordinate 17,643 of APFE030003598.1, forward strand.
AAGAGGAGTTATCATAGGCCAACACTCATTTCTGGAGAAAGCCACGAGCCACAAATACATCGATGGCGCAAGGCCACTAAAGAGAGGGATGTTCGCAAAGTGTACACCATGAAACCAAAAAATGACCAAGTCACACAGAAAAACCACAATCCAAAGGAAGAAGCAAATACAAAATCCACTACTTCTTTCCTTAAAAGGGAAGTGGCTCATGAGAGGATGAGGAATTCCTTGGATGGAAAAGGCATGAGATAAGAATGCTACCTCATGCCCATTGGTAGGGAAAATTGCGACCTCGATGGAGCTCAAACTGAGTGAGGGGTTTTTCATTACCTGGACACACAATCCTTCTACAAGGGCATATCGAGGAATGGTCAGGAGGACTAGGGTGGCTAGCCCAATGAGTTGAACTGCTCTTCATCCATCCCATATTGACCCCACCACGACAATTTCCCCTCATAAAAGGTTTGAGGTACCAGGCATGCATACAACTACTCCCTTAACCCAACCACTAGCAAAAATGCTCACCCAAGAAACACATAAACCACCGCCACCTTTTTGAGAGAACCAACTATGGAGGCTTGTTCCCTTGGCTCATGCCTTCCAACAAATAAAATACCAAGCATCACCTCTATGAATGATTCTAAATTTATTCATCACATTTCCCAAGCACCTCAACTGTAGCCACCATGCCCCACCAAATAGATTGTTGGAGAGGGCTCCCAAGAAACAAGATTTCGAACCCCCTACAAAAACACATTAGGGGAAATAAAAACAAAGGATGGGTGGGACAAGCATAAGCATGGCTTGCAAGCACACACAAAAAAACAAGAATTACCTCAAGACAAGCAACCAACAATGTTCCTGCCAAACACTAAACCCGCTCCCTTAGAGACACACCACACAGGCCCACATTGAAATCAAAACTCACCCAACCCAAACCAAAAAAGAAAACCCCTACTATCAGTGATCCTACTATAGGTTCACCTACAGTAACCTTATTACACTTCTCCTTCCTCTAAATGATAAGGTTCAATGAACTTCTCACAACATCAATGACAACAAACCTCCATCGTCAACACAATTCGAACACTTCATTGACCATTCAATCAGTAGGAGCGACGAGCGGTGTGTAGAAAGGGAGGGACATAGTCAAGACGAGTTGATGACACACACTTACTAGGAATTCCTCATTAACGACCAATAATTGCAATGTTCTATCCCCATCACGATGCAATTTGAGAAATTTTCCTGATCCCCTTGAACAAGAAAGAAAAACTCATTGGCTGCATCAGTGTAGTGTGCGTGCGACTGAGAACATCTAAAGGAATCACAGACCTATTATTTCCTCAAACTTCCATGTCCTAAATGGCCATAGTCCTTCTAAGAAGCTGGCTGTGAAAAGGAACCTCTGTGTAGCTAGTTAGTAGGCTAAGGTCTCGTTCATTATCAGAATTAACTAGACAAATCACTCCACCAACTAAGAACAACCATGCACCACCACCCATAGAATCAAGAAAGAGCTCTCAATTTGTCAATCCTTACTATGTCTGGACCTGGTAAGTTTCCCCGTGTTGAGTCAAATAAAGCTGCAGGATCCACTCCTAGTGGTGCCCTTCTGTTAATTCTTTTAAGTTTTAGCCTTGCAACCATACTCCCCTCGGAACCCAAACACTCTGAATTCTTAGAAGGTTCTGGAAGAGTCCTCAGAGCAACATTCGTTGATCCCTAGTTAGCATTGTTTATGGTTGAGACTAGGATGGTATTTGATCATCTTCAAGCCCCCAACCAAGGAAAATTTTAAGGATGGAAAATTTTCTTGAAGTTTAGAAACATTGGCGAATCTCACTAATCCCTAATATGAAAACTATAAATTTTTCAATGATATATTTGTAAAATTATTCAAATTTATAATGATTTATCATATAGCCACTATATAATGTTGGCGATTTTTAAGGTAAAATAATTTTATATTCTAAAATTTGGGCGAATCATCTTTTATAAAAATTGGAAATTGGCGAATCGGTTTTTGGAAAAATCATGGAAAATTAGCCCACTAGGCGAACATTAGCCCCTAAAATTTTCCATGCCCCCAACTTGTTTTCTTGATTAATGACAACATCCTTTGCAAATGATTTCGTAGTGGTCTGCCTTTCATAAATCCAAGAATTTCACCTCTGACAATGAAATACAAATTTCCCCGATAGTCCCTATTAATCATTACTCCAGTCCCAAAGACAAACATAATAGGACTAGAATCCTACCACATTATTCCATGCTAATGTTTTCAGAGCATAAGCTTGTTTGGAGCACTCTAATTTTTTCAAAGTAACAACACCGGAGCCACAACCTATCCAATTAAGGCCAGGATCATGCTGCCAACAAAAGTGATAAAAGGGAAAGTGCGCACTGAGTAGGTGGACTAAACTTTATGACCCAATATCCAACTACGAGCTTTTCAACTACAACAACTTAAATATATGCTATTGGAGCTGGAATTACCACATCTACTAGCACCAGACTTTCCCTCCAATGGATCCTCATTAAGGGATTTATATTGTACTCATTAAAGTTACCAGACTCGATGAGCCCAGTATTGTTATTTATTGTAACTACCTCCCCATGTTAGGATTGGGTAATTTGCATGACTGCTGCCTTCCTTGGATGTGGTAACAGTTTTTCAAGCTCTCTCTCTAGAATCAATCCCTAATTCTCCATCACCCATCACCACCATGGTATGCCTCTATCCTACCATCGAAAGTTGATAGGGCAGAAACTTGAATCAAGCATCGCCAACATAAAGGTTGTGCAATCCATTGAGTTATCATGATTAACCATAGAAGCGGGCAAGCTTGCACCAACATTTTATCTAAAAAATGCATCCTTCCAAAGAGTTGAGACTTGGTGCACATATTATCTATAGAATTACTACAGTTATCTGAGAAGTATGGTACCATCAAAAACATTATAACTGATTTAATGAGCCATCCACAGTTTCACAGTCTGAATTATTTCATACTTAGACATGCATGGCTTAATATTTGAGACAAGCACATGAATACTGGCAGGATCAACTAGGTAGCACCCTCCCAGTTCAAAGGGAATTTTGGGTGATTTCTTACCAAGAGATAACCTAAACACCCATCAAGTTAAAGATATATCGAAATCTCATGTAAGACGTTTATGCCTTGAACCTCTCACATCCCAAGAAGGAAACACGCAATATGTTGAGGACATGGTGAACAAATGGGTAGACCTGTGGAGTCACAAAGCACCAAGGCCACTTTGGAGTTTGCAACCACACCCCAAATAATAAGAAAATGAGCGATCACTCACCCACTCCCTTATAAATTCCTCCAAAAACCTCCACGCCCCATATCAAGGCCACCTAGGAGTCCACGTGGACAGTAGCAATGGTGGACCTTGATCTCCCGATCACTTGCAACAACCTCGATGCAAAAGAAATAAATGGAGGATGACCAACCATCCAACCTATATATTATGAATGAGCCCCAATCCACCTCGCCCCACACTGAGGCCACCTAGGACTCCACCTGAATAGCAGCAATGGTGGACCTTGATCTCCCAATCGCCTAGAACAACCTTGATGTGAAGGAAAAGGAGGTAAATAAAAGGAGGACGACCGACCACAAATCCTATCTTAGAGAGGCCATACAAACCTCCTCGCCCCACATAGATGCTACTTAGGAGTCCACCTAGACATCAGCAATAGTGGACCTCGATCAGATGATCACCTACAACAGCCTCAATGCAAAGGCAAAGGAAGGAAATAATATAAGACAAACAGAGCACACAGCCTCCCTTAGAAATTCCCCCCAACCTTCCCCTCCCCACATAAAGAACACCTAGGATTCCACCTAGACAACAACAATGATGGACCTCAATTGCATGATCATAGTGGCAGCCTCACTGCAAAGACAAAGGAAGGAAATAAAACAAGACTAACCGACCCCACAACCTCACTTAGAAATGCCCCCCGACCCTCCCCGCCCTGCACCGAGTCCACCTAGGAGTCCACCTGGATAGCAACAATGGTGGACCTTGATCACTTGACCACCTGTAACACACACAATGTGAAGGAAAAAGAAGAAAATAAATGAAAATCAAGAGGCTTGCTACACAATACAATAACATATCCAAACAAGACGAGGGATCGGGAAGCTATGCACCCCACGCACACTACATACAGGCAACCTAGGAGTTTTTCCATAGCTTTACCAACTGGACAATGAATACTTTTCACCTACAGCCACCTCCACACAGAGGAGGGAGGTCAAAGCATTCCACCTTTAAATCCTTCTTCTAGATAGCCCCCACCATCAACATAGCAAGCCTCCTCCCCACTAGACCACAATCACATACACAATTGAAACAACAAATACCTATAAACGTTGTTCCTTAACATTTCCAACAACAAAAGTCTACCACCCATGTCATATGCAAGGAAAAGTTGACCACTCGATCAAACATATGAGCCACCACATCTATCAAAACCTCAAAACCAACGCAACCATAGATGATGTGCACCTTGAAAGGAATACCAACCCTTAACTTTACAATAAGGACAACATCTCCTCACATCACCCAATGGAAAAGGAAAGAAAGAAGGGGGTAGGTGGTTTACAACCAAAACCCTTCCACATTCCTCTTAAATGTATGCATCTCAATTGATAATGCCAACACATAAAGAGTACAAGCACAAGAAACCGACACCATAAACAACTGAACAATGAAGAGGCTAGCTGTCACAGGGAGCCACATCACAACAACCCATACAACTTCAAGAACTTAGAGCAGAAGTGGAATTGTTCACATATTCCTATTGGAAAAATCATGGAAAACATTACCACTCATGTGCTACTAAGTGGGTTTGGAGAGAAGATGAAAATTGGCCACCCTAAAAAATGACCCAAGGCCATTCTTCAGGCAAACCCAAAAATATAACACAATTACCAACCCACCTTTCACATGAAAAGGAAACCCCTCCCCACCAAACAAGGAGGTGGTGAAAAATATAATGAGGAGCCCATTGCAATGGAGCCACACATGGTTTCCCACTCCTATCAAAATTTTCTATTCACAACAATCAAGGGACATGATAGTGACATAGGCACGATGGAGTTTTGGGGCTTCCATCTGGGACCACAACAATGAAGGCACAAAGGAGCAACATGAAAACTTATCATTTTATCATTTGAATGGGCATGAGGGACAGGGACAAGCATGTCCAACATTACTTCTCATGTGCTACCAAGTGGGGATGGAAAGAAGATGAAAATTGGCCACCCTACAAATGACCCAAGGCCATCATTTAGACAAACCCAATAAAACAACTCAATTACCAACTCACCTTTCACACAAAAAGAAAACCTATCACTTGGATGGGCATGAGGGACCAAGATGAGCCAGGGAGCCACACCGCAAAAACCCATACATTTCAAGCACTTAGAGAGAAGAAGGGGAATTTGTAGGCTTTAACCCCAGACAGAAATTACCTGCATACGAATTCTAAATCACAGGAAAAATAAAAATGTGAGAGCATAACACATAAAACACATATACACAGAGATTTCCCACTGGATCTCAAAACCGAGATACCAGCTTGATTTTTCATTATGTTCCTTTCAATGTTACAATACATATTTATACATGTCGAAGCATCCAATACCATGGACCGAAAAACCATCACGTCCAATAACATGGACCAAAAAAACCATCGATCCAATACCATGGACCGAAAACCATCGCGTCCAAAAAACATGTGCGAAAATCATGCACAAAACCATAGGTGGGTCCGCCCAACCTAACATAGGGTCCAAAACCAAAATTTTCCGGGGCGGTGCCCCGGACCCCATAAAGTGGGGTTACGGGTACCCCTCAAGCCCCCTGTTAACTATGTGGAAAGAATATAACACAACCCAACAGGGAATCCTCAACACTCAAGTGGAAAAATGAAGTCGGTGGAAGGATTATCTGCAATACCTGGTCAAGTGGAAGAACCCTCCTATTTAGGACAGTTTGTGGCTTAATGCCACGCAGATTGAGCAGGTAGGTTCTTCAGTTGAGAAGCTCATGGACCAGAGTCATGATTTCTTTTTACCCCGGGAGCCTGATATAAGAGCATCTAGCTAGGGCACCATGACAAGGTATTGGTCTCCGCCAAGGTGGAAATTGTGTCAATAAATTGGTTTCTTTATGTTTAGTTTGTCAAAATAGGATGTAAGACTTTGTTTACTTTTAGTCTCAGTATTAGTTAGGGACAATTTGGTCAGTTAGGATCACTAGTTTGTTTGTTTTAATCAATAGTAAGTTAATAATTGTTTCGTCATTTTAGAGGGGAAAAAAAACAAAATTTGTTCAACATAAAATCTTTCCGCATGGAAGAACCAAATACAAGCATAGTTATGTAACTAAATATAATTACAACTGAAAACAATAACGACATAGTTCAGGTAATTGTGAATAGGGACTACAAATGTACATGAGAAAATCATTGGAAAAGTTTAACATTTTGCATACAATAATAAAAAGACAGAGAACAAGTTTATTATTCATCCATTTGTAACATTTTCTTCATACTATATATTTATATTTCTCAATCTTTAAACAATTCAGAAATGAAAAACAAATTGTAGGCATACAACCTTACACCTTTCCTTGCTTAAGGAGTAGAGTACTGGTAGGTTGAACACATACAAGTTTTCAAGATGAGAATTGACAAACAATGAAAAAGCCAATTGCCAAAAGAAGTCAACACAGCATAACCATCTGATCGAGAAACAAGAATCTGAAATCAGTTGGACAAAACCCAAATAGAGGTAATTCATGACAGTCTGTTCAAAACCATTTCTTTTATTTTCAACGAAACAGAAGCAAATATATGATTGTTATTACTTAAGAGTTCAATATTACATTACTGGAATAAATAAAAGAATTAATAACCATGAGACAAAGTAGACCCTAGTTGAGAGTTTGATATTGAAAAACCCTCATGTCCAACTATAAGTATCAACAAAATCGAATTACAAAACTAGAACTGTAATAGGGGTGAGCCCAGGTCGTATAATGACACAAACAAGAGCCAAACAAACGAAAGCTGAGGCGCGGCCAATAGAAGCTATAAACCTTAGTTACAAACCTACAAGTCTATGGCGACAGAGCCTACTAGAAAAACACTGAAGGGTTTGGGAACCGAACAGTTGAAGCCATCCACACCCAAGGTTGAAACTTTGACCTGCGTAGCTAGAACAAGAAACTATCAGTCAAACCTCGCACAAAAGAAAATGAACAGAGATATAATGCAGGCAAGAGGAGAACAAAACCTTACCTAGGAGTGTGTTCGAACAAAGAAACCATAGGCCACAGAGCCACAGAACATGGAAGTTACCCGAGACAAAAGGGGTAGACATTGTTAGCATTAGAACCATGAAAAGGTAGAACAAAAGTAGGGAAATTTGAATTACCTGAGAAATTAGAGCAGAGCGAGCCACCGTGCCTGTAACCTGTGCTTGCAGAGACAGTAGCGAATAAATTTAGCATTGGAACCATAGTAAAGCAAACAAACAACATGACAATAATAGTTGAGAATCAAAAAAGACCAACCAGTGGTCGATTTTGTGCCTGAGTATATAAAATAACAAATTGTGCCAAGAAAAACAAATGAACCAACCTCCAGAATGCGTGATAGGGCTTCACAATAGAGAACGTAGTCACCAACAGCTCAGGAAAAGCCTGCATCTCAACACTCAATCACAGACAGAATGAAAAAGACCATAACTAGAGAAACCCTCATGAAGCTCACATTGCAGAACAGAAAATTAAAATAACAAAATGCCCAAGGGTTTTGCTGAAATGAACAAAAAGGAAATGAGGATCAAGTTAGGATAGGTAAGATATTGCATTTAAAGTCCACAATAAATGATTTCAACCACCACAGAAAAAATATGTTGATTACAAGTGTGATTAAAAATCTAATCATAAACCAAATCCAAATTAACAATCAGCACCAGACAAACTTTGGGTTAAGTGATACATTGGAGTGTGGGTTGGGTCCCATCATACAATGTGAACAACTAAATATATATTTTACTGAAACACATGATGTACATAAAATTTTCTATAGTTATAACTAAGCGCTACAAAACCTGAAAGCTATGTAAGTTTTTTCAAAATGCAAATGATTATTTTTTGAGAAATAAAAGTGATAGGGTCATATAGTTGTTAGTGTGTCTTCCCTATTCCCCTTTAATTTTTGTCCAACCCCTTATCATCAAGGCTTGTAACAGTAGGTCCCCTAGCCTAGCATTGGCATCCCACACATTCATGTCTATGATGGCCTTATTATGGAGGTAAAATTCTGCCATTTTTGCCTAATCGTCTGCTATGCTTTGATCACACAACTCCATAAATTGTTTGTAATCTTGAAAAGGAATTGTGCCTCTTTGTGCCAAATTATTTATCTGAAACTGTAGCCATTCGTCCTTGAGGTATAATCCATAGGATTCTCTTGTTTTCTACATTGTAGTGCCTTAATGGATAAGCCAGCCATACATGCCTGTTGGGTTTCTTCTCCTTTAGCTACCTTCTTAGCAATTCATTTCCAGTTTGGAGTTGGCTTCTTGCCATTGCCTCCCTATGTCTGACAACACTTTACTCCCTACCCATTTCACTAATCTTGTTCTCCATGTGGCTTACATCCTCAACGCCCTTGGATTTGGCTATTTGCATCCACATATGTGTTCTTATTCTTTCCTTTTCTAATTCAAAGAATAGTTGGATTGCAAATGTTTGTGGAATTATCCTTCCTCCTTTAAGGACATGGTAATAGGAGGCATCGCTTGGCTGGGGATCAGGTTCTTGTGGCTCTGTGGCTTCCTCCTTCCCCTTTGGCTACTCTTCCATTGTTTTCTCATGTTGTTGGGTCTCTTGTAGCCTTGACAGTGTCTCCTGTAGAACTGTTTGTGCCTTCTGTAGGACTATTTTTGGGTCCTCTAGTTGCACTTTTTCCATACAAGTGGAAGATCTAAGAGTCCCTCTTTCATATGTGATAGGGGTTTTAGAGGGAGATTCCTCCCCTTTGAAAATGGGTGAATCTTCAATTGTAATGGGCACTATTGAAGATGGCTGGGGTTTTCTTGTTTTTATCCTTGTGCTTTTCCTAGCCTTGAAATACATGGAGGCCAGCCTTTTTCTCTTTTCTTTTGGTTTGATTGGTGTGCTCAGGGTAGTGAGGGAAGCTATTGCCTCTCTTTCCAGAGTCTCAGGGGACCCTTCTCTTTGTTTTGCCTCTGCTACCTCTTTTTCTCCTCCTTTTGGCTCCTTTTCTATCTATGTTTGCTCTGTTTCTTCCTGTTCTGTTTCTTCCCCCTTCTACTCTTCTATCTTAGTTTCTTCCTCCTCGTTTTCTTCTCTTACTGAGTCATTAGTTGCTTCACCTTCTACCCCTTTCTTATCTTCTTCCTCACTGTTACAAGGACTGATATCATAGGTGAGGACCTTTATGTCATGTTTCTGAAGACTTCCCATGCTATAGGGAGTGTGAATGTATCGAGGGCTTCTTCCACTAAATTTTTGATTAACCCATGGTGAGCCTGTTGATCTGGACCCCCTGCCTTAAACTTAAGGCTGGAGAATATGGGGGACTGTAGGAGGAAATAGGGGATGCTGAGTTTCTTCGGTGTTGGAGTGTCCATGCGATATCTCAGCTCATGAAGGATTATCAAAATGGTAGCCATAGACTATGCTATACCTCCCCTCACAGGAAATATATTTGATGATTTGGTAACTAGCCTCAAGCCAAGGGTAGGGTATGCTTTTCCTTCTAATGCCATTTTTATCTTCTACAGGATGTTCATTGTTTTGGAAGAAGTTTTTCTTGGCAGCGTGTCCAATTGGTTTTTCGTCTTTGCTCCAAGGTAATCCAAGAGGAAGGTTAGTAACCCTACTGATAAATTCAGGGGTTATATCCATGGAAACACCTATAAAATTGATAGTGGCATGTGTGCTTGAGTGAGGGAGTAAAGAGAGGGAAAATTCCTGGGCAATTTCCTCATCAAACCCTTGGAATTTCTCAAAAAACTTCTTCCAATTTGCCCTTGTGAATATGGCCACTACTTGGGGATGTTCATGGATCTTGGTGGAATTAGTGGTCTCATTCCTCATGAATCCTCCTGTCATTGTGCTTATACCCCTTTTGAACACCAAATGTAAATATGGAGACAATAATTTTGAAGAAACAGGAAAACAGAGGAAAACTATGTTTTTTTTTTTAAATAGGTAGATTTTTTTATGTAATTCCTCTTATTCTATGGACGTAATTCCTCCTTAAAATGATATAATTTATTGCATATGATAATAATCAAGGTGGGTATGCATGGAACCTACCTCCTCAAACCAGAAATCAAGAAAAAAACCCATGTTTTCTTCTTAAAAACAGCTCATTGCCCCTTCTGTAGAACTGCCTGTAGGTGCGCCTGTAGAACTGTAAGTGCTCCTGTAGACAATACCAAGAGCAGGAGGATTGTTGAAATTGATGGAAAAGAATGATTTCAAGGTTATGGGGTGACAAGGAGTTTGTTGCAACTAAGTTTACGAGGAGAGAATGAGGAAAAAGGTGGTGAGAGTGCTCAAGGAGTACTTATTACTTCTTTTAGATATTTCCGGTCATGGGGTGAGCTAGAAAAAATGTACATTGGCGATATTTGGACTGTTGATCCCCACCTTCCTGGTCATCATGATTTCCTCCTGCAATCACCTCTCATTATTGCATCGAAGTTTGCATAACCTCCACTACCTGTCCATGGTATCTTTCTCTGAGTTCACTATCCGCACGTGTGGGTGGCATCTTCAGATGATTGTAGTAAACTAGATGAAGGTGGCCAAGTTAACTGGCCACCTTTTCCTCACTCAACCTCAACCATCTCATTTTCTCATGCATATCTTTCAATTACACAAATGCAAATAGAGGAGCGGGTTAGTCACTTACCTGTGCGTCGATTGTATGTGTTGTGAGGTATTTTGGCTCCTTTTACTACTGCATTCTTTTATGTCATTTGCTACATGCTATCTACTTTCTGATGTGTGGCTATTTTCCTTGTGCAAGTTTCCTCTGGCAAGATCTAAGCTTCAGATGTCTCCTTCAATCCTCATGGCTGCACTTCTGTTACTGTTGTAGCTTGATTTTAATGTGATCAACTGCTATAGGAATTCCTACAAAAGCTGCTATAGCTACTTCTCCCTTCGAAATTTCATATTATTTCTTTGTTGGGCGCTATGAGGATGATGCCAGAGATGCATATGGAGATGGGGAGATACTAGGTAAGCTACAGGTGAGATTTGAGATGTTGCTTCCTCTATTATTTTTGTTTTTTTTTCTTTTTACTAAAAACGGTTTTTATGTGTTTTTTCTGGGACAGGAAGAAAAAAATGATGATGATGACGTGATGCAGGTGAGGAATGAATGGAAAGGTGGGTTGAGAGATGTACAAGGGTTTATATGTTCTTCATAAAGCTTCCTAGTCCCTCAAACTACATTTTGGAACCATTTCTGACTCTCTGTAATTCCTACAGGAGCCTCCTGTAGAACACACAATTTCTGAAAAAAGAGCATAGTGGGGTGGAAGAAAGGTCAAAAATGAGGGAGAAGAATGTAGAGGAGATGAAATAGGTGTTAGTGTTAGTATCAGGGCTCTATGGAATCTTCTCTTGCTCCCTGTGGTCCTCTTGCAAACCTGCAATGCACATTAAAATTCAATTTTCTTTTTCTTCTTTTCCTTTTATTTTTGTTTTTTTGTTTTTTTCTTGAAAACAGCTAGGGCACCTCAAGGAGGTTTTCACCCTAGTTTCCAGCCTTGGGCACCTCCAAGGGAGGTCTTCACCCAAGGATCTTATTCTCTTTTTATTTTCTCTTTTTTTTTGGAATCACTGGGTCACCTCAGAAGAGGTTTTCAACCCAATGATGGGACTCAAGCACCTCATGGAGGTTTTCACTTGAGTCCTTATTTTTTTCTTTTCCTTCAGTGAGTTGGTGGAGTGGAGGCTAAGACATGCTCCACTAACATCACTGTCTTATTCAAATCTTAAATGAAATCTCTCTTAGAGAGGGGCTTCTTGTAAATTTTAAACCTATGTCCATTGACAAGCATGGGGATGGCTTCCTCATCAATGGTTCTGATCAGAACTAAACCATTGTCATTGCATTTTTCCATAGTGTAGGATCCCAGCCATCTTGTCCTCAGCTTGCCTTTGAAATCTTTATACCTTGAATCATAGAGCAATGCCCAATGTCCCTCTTGGAATTTCTTCTCCTTGATATTCTTATCATGCCATATCTTCCTTTGAAGCTGAACTACCTCTATGTGGAGAAGGTCCTACAATCTTTGTTCATCCAATCCATTTAGCTGGAGTAACGTTTCCTTCTATGCATGGCTGAGGTCTAGGTCCAGCTGAGCTACCATCCTTAGTGTATTGAATTCAATTTCTATTGACAACAAAACCTTCTTCCCATAGATCAGTTCATAGGGTGTGAACACTGTAGTGGTCTTCCGTGTTGTGTTGGAGCCCCAGGTAGCCTCAACTAATCTATCCACCCAGTATTTTATGCTGCTGCTCACTACCTTGGTCAGAATTCCTTCCAAAGCTCTGTTAGTGACTTCCATCTGCCCTTTGGCTTGTGGATGGTTAGTGGTGGAAGTCCTGTGCTTGATTTTATGATCTGTGAGTAGGTCTTCAATCAAATTGGAAGTTAACTAACTACCTTGATTTGTGACCAATTCTCTTGGATATCCGAACTTGTAGAATATGTTCTCTCAAAAGCTTAGCTACTTTTTCCTCTATTACTGATTTGATTGCTTTTGTTTTTGCCCACTTTGTCAGATAATTGCTGCACATAATGATGGATTGTTTATGTCTTGAAGGAGGGCTCATAGGGTGCACAAAGTCCATGTTACACTTCTCAAATGGCTCAAAGGTCACTTGAGGTTGCATGGGCATGTCATTCTTTGGAGTATGTTTCCCCATCCTTTGACACTGATCACATTGGCTAGTGTATCTCCTCACATCTTGATGAAGAGTGGGCCAATCATAGCCTACTTGCAATATTTTGAAGGCATTCCTATTTGCCACAAAATGACCACCACAAGGCTCGTCATGATAGGTCAGGAGAATGTGAAAGACTTCCTCCTCCCTGACACATCTTCTCAAGATCTGATCTGGGCAAAGTTTGAAGAGATTACCCCAAATATAGGTGAAATGGGCACTTTTCCTTACTATCTTTCTCTTTTCTTTTGAGGATAGGTATGGTGGACACTATGCTGAAACTAAGTAGTTTTCTATATTAGCAAACCATGGAGAGAGTACTGAAATAGAAAATAGATTTTCATCTGGCATTTTGTCATCCACCATTTCTTCTTCACATGTAGGCAAATTTACTCTAGACAAAACGTTAGCAACAAAATTTTCTTTACCAGGCTTATCAATAATGGTTAGATCAAACTGTTGCAGGAAAAGCAACCATCTAATAATGCAAGCATTTACATCTAGTTTGCTCATCAAATATCTAATTGCAGCATGATCAGTGTGCATGAAGGTTTGATAGCCGATGATATAATGTCTTAATTTGTTTAAAGAATGCACAACAGCTAGGAGTTCCTTCTCAGTCATTGTGTAATTTAACTTTGCCTTTCACAAATTTTTTATTAGAAAGTATATGGCATAAGGAAACGTTTCATCAATTTGTCCTAAGGATGCTCCTATTGCTTTGTTCGATGCATCTGTGTGAATGTGAAAGGGTAGGGCCCAGTTTGGGCCTCTGAGAATTGGGGCAGTTACTAACTTGATCTTCAAGGTATCTAGGGCTTCTTGATAGTTCTCGAACCATATGAACTCAACATATTTACCTAAAAGGTTAAACAAAGGAGAGGCTAGCTTGCTAAAATCTTTAATGAATCTTCCGTAATACCCAGCTAAGCCTAGGAAACTTCCGACATCTCTGACCTTTTTAGGAGGTGGGACCCTTTGGATGATGGCAATTTTGTTGGGGTCCACCTACAATCCTTGTTGAGATATTGCATGACCTAGAATGATCCCTTCATTCATAAAAAATTCACATTTTTCCGGACTGAGGGATAGGCTCATCTCAATGCACTTGTCTAGAACTTTTCCTACGTTAGAAAAAGCTTCCTAAAAATTAGAACCATAAGTAGTAAAATCATCCATATATATTTCTACTGCATCATGAACTAATTCGGAGAATATACTCAGTACCACTCTTTAGATAGTGGTTGGAGAATTACAAAAACCAAAAGGAAGGACTCGGTATAAAAAGGTACCCCATGGACAAGTGAAAGTGGTTTTAGCTTGGTCTTCCGGGCTGATTTGAAACTGAGTGTACCCGTTGAACCCATCTAGGGTAGAGAAAAACTTTTTCCCCGCCAGACCATCTAACACTTGATCTATGAATGGTAAAGGAAAATTGTCCTTTTTAGTGGCTTTGTTCAATTCCTGTTAGTCGAAACAGATTCTCCACTTGCCATTTTTCTTTGGCACTAAAACCAAAGTAGAGACCCATTCACTATCAAAGATGGGGTGGATGAATCCTGCATCAAGTAATTTTTCAATTCTTCCTTAACAGTGTCTTTAAGTGCTAGATTCATCCTCCTTTGAGGCTTCCTAACTGGTTTGCAATCATCCTTAATGTATATATTATGAGTACATACTGAAGGGTGCACTCTCTTCATCTCCTTATAACTCCAGGTGAAGGCATCTAAATGTTTTCTCAATAAGCTGCGCAACTCCTTCTCTTGGGAAGTGGATAGGGATGGATTCATTTTCAATGTTCTTTCTGGGTCGAACTATATTTTATTAACACAGAGAGAGGTCGGGTCAGCCATACAAAGATGATTTAAAGGGTTGTTTTGGGTTTCTCTCACTATGTCCTCTAATGGTAAGATACTATGGGGTGGATTCTGGATCAAACTTTCAACCATATCATCCTCATCTTGCAGTTTCCCCCCCATGGTAGTTTGTAATGCACAAAGTGGTGCAGAATAGACTTCATCCTCATCCTCCTCCTCCAACCAAAGAAGGTATTGCAGCAGATGAGGCGTAAGCTGGGTTAGTGAATTCTTTGAGTGACTTCTCTTAAACATATCAGTGACACTGAAATGGATTGGTACTGTTAACCCAAAAAATATATGGTATGCAAGACCAATGGTGATATGACTAGTGAATGGAATAACCCAACCTGAATCAATCATGGTGATGGAGTGAAAGTGTCATGTCCAAGACCAACCTGCTACCAATAAAGTTCTTCAAGTTTACTTCCCAATTTTTCCCCAGTCATTGTTGACCCGTACCTTTTTATTTTTGTCAAGCTTGAGGAGGATAACATATGCTTGTTCTATAATTTTCCCTTCAGGCAAACCTATCACTACGTTTTAGCGAGCCTAGCGACAGTGAAACTCGCTCTTGTCCATATGGACAAGTTTGTCGCTATTGTTTTAACGAGTTTAACGACAAAGATAACTCAGTCGTTTTCAGTTTTAGAGAGTCTGAAAAGAGACAGAAAGGAAACTCCAATAGTCCTTTTTCATAGTATAACCCCTTAAGTCTAAAAAAGTATAAAATAATACGAAAGGGATGACTTTTCCGATCATTTTAGTGAGCCAAAAAAGACAAGCGCTCAATCTTTTTGTGTAATGATCCCTTTGGTCATAAAATATTAAGATCTAGAGGAGGGATGGCACTTCCAATCACTTTAAATGGCTGGAGAGGCCAATTGCTTGGCAATATTTTTATATTTTACGAGCCCAAAAAGAGCTTAAAAGGGACTCGCTATTTCCAAACACTTTAACGAGCTGGAATGCTGCACAAACTTTTCATATTTAACTAGTCTGAAAAGGGTTTAAAGAAAACTCAGTTTTTGGGGAACAAGTGATGTTTTCAGGTAGCAGCTAGTTCCAAGTAAGGTTGGAACTTTTCAATCATGGCAGTTTCAAGTAGGTGTCTACCAGAATCACTCATCGCGGTTATTCCTCAAATGGGTAAACAATCAACTGGAGGTGTATGATCGGCTAGAAAGTGGAGGTGCTGGTAAGAACATGACTAAGGCTCAAAAGCTGATAGTAATGCGATCACAAAGGTTATTTACTAAAGGTGGGTCGACTTTTTAATGAGCTTGAACTCTGGGGGAACATATGTTCATTATTAGGTTTATTTTTTAATGAGCTTGAACTTCACATAAACCTGCTCATGCCAGTCATATAATAAGGATGTCTCTCATTAGTAGGTTCATTCTTTAGGGAGCTTGTCCCATGCGCAAATTTTCTCTGGAGACTTTCATATGCAAGCTAGGAATGACCAACTAGTATCCTAGGGGTTAAAGAACTACTAAGGTTAGGTAGGATACTTGCTCGACGGGAAACCTTTTCTTTACTTTTTCGATGCCATCTAGCCCCTGTAAAGGTGAATGGTTGACTAGATCACTCACCTAACTTAAGTAGTTGAAGTTAGTAAAAAAATACAGGGTTAGAGTTATGCTAGTCTCTTTTCACTTGCGTACAAAAGGTTTGCATGCCCCCCGGTATAAAGAGAAGTAGAGTTTCCAGGTTACCATATGAAAGTTCTTGCATTAGCAAGATTGTTTTGTCTACGGAGCAACCAAAACACTTACTTGGCTTTGTCCATCAAAATAGACAAAGGTGAATGGTGGGAGCTTCCAAGCACATAAATTTTGACGAGGGAATCCTTTTCTAGTCTAATCATATTTTCCTTAATGGACGGGTGTGTCAGAATAGTCATATATCGTACACAGAAACCTACATTATATCTGGGTTTTTCCTGCCGAAGAAGACTAGGGTGCATGCTCCCTGGGTTTAGTCACATTCACCGAATCACTCGCACTCATTAGGTGGATGGAATGGAGGTTGATGATACATTCCTTTTGAAAAAAGACCAGTTAGGGATGGCATTTGACTAGTAGCTGTGTTTGAACCAGGGAATGGAAGTTGGTTAATAAGCTAGACCATTTTGCCTTCATATGGGAAAGACATCACTCGAAAGAGTGAGGAAACAATAGCTCCCATGGTGTCATTGTAGTCATGCCCAAGGAGTAGATTGTAATCTAGAGGCCCTTCGACTACCATCATGTTTAGATTAACAATTTTCCTTCTCAAAGTTATAGGAAAATTTAGAAGGATCCCTAAAGGTCGACTGGTTCCTTTGTTGAAGCCTGATAGATTTCGAATCTCAGGCAGAAGTGATGGCGAACCAAGCACTTTCCAAGCACTTGAGGAAAGGATACTCATAGAAGCCCCTTCATCTATGATGGTACCAACCATGATCATTCTGTAAGCTTGTACTATGATTCAGAGTGGTGCATTAGATGGTAGGCGGGGTTTGCCTAGGAGATTCCAATCGAAGGAAGCGACTAGATTTCTTGGAGGAGGGTCTGAATAAACATCCAGATGAATCTCTAATGAAATTCTTTCCTACAATAAAGGAATGGGTAGACGGCCCCCATGTTCATCGAATTCTATGTTAACAAAAAGAATTTGAACAGTGTCTTTCTCATTCTCTTTGATGACTGTATCATCTAAAGGTGGACCTTCCCAAGACAAGACTGGGTCGACTACCATCTCGACCTATTGAATTTGGTTCGGTGTGGACTTAGAGGGTTTATCCTCAATGATAGGTTCTTCGACTGACAACCAAGGTGTGTTAATCGGATTTTCAAATAGCAATGGACTCGACAAGAGTTTGTTGTATCCAGGAGGAAGTTGCTGCGGTGAAGTAGGACGGTTATCCAACACTCTTTTAGCGTCATCCAGGAAAGGACAATGGTGGAGGGCATGATCGCCTTCACACAGTCTACAAGGAAATTTAGATCTTCCTTTCTATCCCTTGACTTTGGGTGTGCTCTCAACATGATAGTCAAAGATTGAAGACACCAGATTGTGTAAGCGGGGAGACCAGTCTCTTAAGATCCGCAAGATGCAAGGACAATCTTGATGATAGTGGTCTCCTTTGGAAATGACACATCGAGATTTAGGTTTGGATGGTGCAATGTGTGGGTTTTTACCAGACAATGCATGGTTTCCCCCTTTCGTCATTGGCTTCTTCTTCTTCTTCTTCTTCGCTTTCTTCTTCTTCTCACTTACTTTGTTTTTAGTGTTACTAGCTTCACCAAGTGAAGAGGAATAAGGAGAGGGAGAAACAAATGAAGTAGAAGGTGCGGGAGTGACTTTAGTATCATCTAGTTGCTAGTTTGATTGCTAAGGAATTACGGTGTTTTGAACAACAGAGGTCAAGAAAAGCCATACTAGCAGGCCAATTGTGAGTCTTGGAAGGGACAATTTAGCCATATGTGGAGCATCAACATCTCCAGAAGAAGAGAAAGGACTAGGATACTCCATTTTCTCAACCTAATACTAACGAGGGAACAATGATTTTATTCCGATTAAAATAAATTTTACGACGCTTTGACACAACTTGCTTTTTCAATTTTTAAGAGTTGAGAAAAAGATAAAGATGACTCTAGTCACCTTTGATTTTTAATGAGCCTGAAGTGACAAGTGCTCAGATGGACCTTTTCTTTTAAGGATTTTGAAAAGGAACAAAAGTGACTACTCTAGAAATCTAGATAGAGGGATTACCAAACCAATTGCAAAACTGTAGAATACTTTTTACGTATAGTAGTCAATCTTCCTGAATGTTATGTTTAGTGCATTGCGATCGATAGGGTGGGAGACATGGCTTCCTAAGGATAAAGGGTATATCGTATTGTGGTCTCCCAATATATACTCAATGGTACATGGGAGCACAAGTCCGTACTGGCACTTATCATATCAAAGAGGAGGAATCACACAAACTACGAAGAAAATCATAGTTACTAGGCTTTACGACACCAGAATACGTCTCTAGCCTAGACTTCTAGATGTTGTGCATTAGGTTCCAAAAGTGTTTTTATGTTCATTGAGGTTTATTTTACAGTTTATATTTCTTAAGAAGTTTTTCTTTAAGGTTCACCACATGATGTAGATATACAATTCCTAAATATGCAATCTAAGATGATAAATAGTCGTTTTCTTTCTTTTAGCAATGAAAATCCTAGCTACTAAGGAAAGAGAAGTAAAATTCTTTCAACATAGAGAAAAGATAGCACACTAAGATGCACTATCCTAAATTAATCTCCACATGCAGTCTAAATGCAAATGCTCATGCATGTATTTGTTTTTCATTTTCCTTAATGTGAGAATTACAAAAAGAAAACTAAGTACAGATTTGAACTATGTTTCCTCAAAGCAACACTTTAGCAATTTCTTTTAAAAAACAAAAGGAGGATTTAGATAACACTTTCATTTTCAACTTGAAAACTCCTTTCAACACTCCAAAGAATTGATGATTCAAATCAAATACAATGGAAAATGTGTAATTAACTATCTAAAAGAGGAAGACTTTACGATACTCTTTTCTTTGAATGAAAATGACACTTGCGACACTTTCAAATCAACAGACGGCAGTTCAATTAAGCTACTATTTGCAAAGGAGAACTATAAATGATGAAAAACACATAAAAACATTCTCAATTCTTTATCAATGGAGGTTGAATAATACAAAGGAAGAGAGTTTCAAGAGTGATATATTGATCATAAACAGCAAAACTACTGAATAGAGCTGAAAACAATGAAGGAAAAACCAAAATTTAGTGGCAGAAACAGTCTCGTTCAATCATTGCACATGTAACATAGGGAAACAGGGATGCATCTCACTTGCAAAACATAGGAGGTGCGATGCATCTAGGTTGCCAATGAGAGATAGTGTGATGGTCCAAGGACGGGACTAAGCTTGGTTTTCACTCACAGTGTGCAGCGAAGTTCAGGGATTTAGGCGGAGCTAATGATAGACAATAAACACAAAGTATAGGAGCTGATCTAATGATGTTATTTGAGCTACCACCAGGGAACTTAGCATGTTTGCAAGCCAGATGTTCCATTCATAAACTAACTCGGAGATTTACTTAAGCAGCGTTGATCTACTTTATAGTTTCATACCAAAAGAAATTTGAAAGCTAGCTGGCTTAACTCAGGCTCCGTCTGTAGTTTATAAAGAAAACAACAATGACTAACAATCAAACTATTCATTCCCCAGTGGATTCGCCATTTTGTTTCTAGGAAATTTAGTGTCCATTCAGAGCTGCTAGTCCCAGTAACATGGGTAGCTAACTTAGAAACAAACAAACCAAAGTTGTTTGTGTTTTCCTTTATGAGAGATAGATGAGAGAGAAGCAGAGAGTACCAACCTCAGTCTTTCGATTTTCTCCTTGCTTTTCCGTCCCTCCTTTGACAGAGCTTCGCCACTCCTTCCTCACTTATCCTGCTTCAAAGAAAACTTGTAGAGTCAAAGCAACATAATACCATCAAAGCATAGAGATCTATAACCATATACAATATAGGATCATATGTATATTATCCATACAAATGCATACACCAATACAAGATTAAAAAATATACAGATGAAGACTCAGTAGAAGAGAGGTATACAACCCAGCAGTCTGATCCGGTGCCATCCTCCCAGCATGAAAGCCCTCTTCACCTCATGAAAAGCTAGATCACCCAACACTACAATGTTTCATAGAGAAACCAATAACACTTCCTTACAAAATACAAAATTCCAACCCATGGATCTCTAAAATGAGGGATCCATATATAGATATTTACAGGTGGGTGAGTCAGCTTTTGGGATTCTGATTAGTGTCATTTCACTGATAGTTCTTGGTTCCACTTGGAGATTTCATGATCTCTTTCTCATCCCTGGGTGAATTCATAGAGGCAAGTGTCATATGAGCAGTTTCTAGAAGATTCTATGAGTTTCCACCTAGCAATCTACCTCTGCCATTTGTCTGCTCTCGCTCATTGCACCCTACAGAAGGGATTTTCAGTATGCATCATACCCTTTGCATGTGATAGGTGATATGCATCGCACCCTCAGCATGGAGTAGTCTGTATGGTCTAGTTTTGACCAGTTCTATCCAGTTTTTTAGGGAGAACATTTGGGAAGTGACATAATCAGCTGACCTTGTTCCTTGAGGCTATGAAACAACACTTTTAGGGTTTTAGAAGCCCTTGGTTTATGGACATATGTGATTGGGGTTGCAGTGCCAAAATATGTCTATAACAGTAAGTGGTCTACCTTTCTCACGTTTCCTTGCATCTCACAGCTGGGAGAATGTTTATGCTTAACATATGCACACAATATAACACAACACCATGTTAAGTCCACAGGTTACATGTCATGCACCTACACTCACTTATGTTTTGTGGACACATTTAAACTCGTATTGTGCCTGACTTCACTATTATATCTTTCATGTTTGATGGTTCGCACAACTGTGCTATTTGCAAACCATGCCTTCACCAATATGGGTCGACCAATGCGTTGATGGCTACATCTAAAGTATCACTTTACATAAGAAGACCCATGCACTGTTAGATTAGGAGTAGGAGTAGTTTTTGCTTTTGGTTTGTTTTCTTGAATGCATGTTTGCTTCTTACTTTGCAATTTTTTTTGCTTGCTTGCTTGTTTTCTTACCCACTTTACTTACACATTTAATTTTGCTTTTGCTTTGTTTTGTGTTTGTTTCCTCGTTCACGTCCATAGGTTAGTTTTGCATGAAACCATGTGCGACTCTTGAAACAAGTTGGGTAAACTACAAGAGGAGTTGTGAGGTTATCAATACTTGGTTTTATGTCATCCTTCCTCTGTATGAAGAAAAGTTTTTCTTCAATCTAAGATACATCAACGGAAAATATGTATTTTTTTGCAATGAAGCTTGGTGAAAATAAAACGCTTGTGCACTGACTAGTATCACCTACTCTAGTGAGTTGTTTTAGGTTAATCCTTGTCAGCTCAGTCAAGTAGAGGTGAGGGGGAAAACCTTAACAAGCATGTCTGAGGTATATATAAACTACTTCTCTAAAGCAAAAGACCTCTTCTTCTCTCCATAAGTTGGGATCTCTCTTTTGCCTCTAAAATGAATAAGTGCTATGCACATTTATGGAAATGAAATTGTGAAAAAAAATAAAAAAAATGAAAATGAATAAGGAAAAATAAGGGAAAGGCTTTCTATAGAGAGAGGTTATAAAAGTAACTCCGCCGAGGTACTGACCATGCTAGATAGCAGTAGAGTGATGCTTGTTTTCATGCGTGACTCAGTCAGGGTATTATCTAGGCTTGCTGACAGCAGAGCAATACCAGAGATGAAACTAGAACTATGTAAAAAATTAGTTAATTTTAGGTTATTGTTTAATTTTAGGTTTAGTTAGATGAAAGGGCACGATCATAAGATCATGCCCTTTCCCAAAGGGTGCCAATGGCGGTATATAAGCCAGGCAACCCATTGTAAATCATCATCATATGTAATTCACTTTATTAATAAAAGTATTTATATTTATATATTCTGTTATCCCGATGTTTTACACTTCACTGGTATCAGAGCCACGTTCGGTGTTCCTCAAGCCTTGTGTCGTCGTTCACTGTCGTTGTTGCAAACCACTCTACTTCCTTCGCTACCCCCGCGTGCCAACAAAGAAACTCTGTGTCTCCTGTCATTATAACCGCTGCGTCCACCCTCTCATCTGACACACGACATTGTTTCCACATCCCACACCAGTTCAAACATTTTCGACGCCACTCCACGGTTCTGACAGTCAAAATTACCCACAATTTTTTTTCAATCTCTACCATTCCATCGTGTCCCCCCCCCTCCAACGTCTGGTGTCCCCACTGTGGCAGTCGATACTTGCCACCTGGACCGCTCGTTCTAAACAGTCAACCTGGAACAGAACTCCTGCCTCCACCCTCGTGTGCCGCTACCTCCGATGTTCCAATTACCGCTGTTCCAATTACCGCTGTCTCCGATCCACTGCTAGTTGCGTCCACCACCTTTCTCATTACGCTTCCGCATTTCTCATTTACCTGCCTCCTTTCATTTTGCACTGTATCGTGTCCCCACGATCCTCCCATCCAAATCACCAGAGTCGTTTGAAAAACTCGAACCGTCGTTTTAATTTCGGTCACCACTGATAACAGTTCTGGAAATCCTTCGATAACCCAATTAAAACTCACAGAAGCCCCAACCTCTCATGGGAAACAGCACAAGGCTCCCGAGAAGCATTCCAGACCAAGTTGTTGCGTTACTGTAGGGTATCGTCCTGATCCCAAGGGTCCTCTGGGAAATCCTCCGACGTCCCCATTCAAACCTACTGAAGCAGGAAGGCTTTCGAGAAGCATTTCATACCAAGTGGTTGTGTTACGACAGGGTTTCGTTTGGACCCAAAGCGTCTTCCGGGATTGCTGCAAACATTCTCCTTTAATTTTTGGGTAACAACATTTTCAACCACGGTCAAACAGTTCATCCTACCATCATAACCGTCGTAACCCTTCGACATGAAATATATTAGTCATATAACAATTTCTTATTATATAATTTGTTATAAGTTTATATAGTAGAGTAT
>APFE030003598.1:42114-94695 GCA_000404065.3 Pinus taeda
GTAAAGGAAGAAGAATTCTTTTCAAAACTCATCAAACTACGACAAAAAGGAAGTGTCGATGAATACACTCAAGAATGGGAGACCTTAGTAACACGAGTACCTGGGTTATCAAAATCTCGTCTAATTCAGTCATACATCTCGGGACTCAAAACCCATTTACAAGCAAAACTTGAGATGCATGACATTACATCTATAGAAGTAGCAAGACGAAAAGCAAAAACAGCTGAAAAGAAATCCGAACCAATATTTTGGTCAACAGCGGGAAAAGCTTATGCAAGACGAAGGATACCCCAGTATGTGGACTCAAATAATACAAGATATGTTCCACCGCATCGTCGTGAAGATGAAAAATCGAATGTGGAAATGAAAAGAATAAAAGAGGGTAAATGTAAATGCTGTGGTGAGAAGTGGGACCCCAAACATAGATGTGCTAAAGGAAAAGAACCAAAGAACCTATTGTGAATCAACCAATGACTCAAATAGTGAAGATTATGACGTAGAAGACACAGAAGACACCCTAGAATTCTCACCAGAATTAGATGACGGAAGTACTCCGCAAGTGTCATTATCAGCCATGACAGGTATATCACAACCTCAGACCTTGAAGTTAAAAGGACACATAAAGAAGAACAACGTAGTGGTTCTCATCGACTCTGGAAGCACACACAATTTTCTAGATACGACTGTGGCCAAGAAACTCAATATCTTTTCATTTCCCTTACCAAACATGAAAGTGATGATAGCTAATGGTAAGAAGATTGAAAAGGTAGGGAAATGCAATAAAGTCAATTTGCAGATTCAAAACTTTAAATTAGAGTCTCCGTTCTTCACGGAACCATTAGGAGGAGTAGATGTAGTCTTAGGCATCCAATGGCTACAAACTTTAGGTACTTATGCTGCCAACCATCAATTACAATTTATAAAATTCAAATGGGAAGGTCAGAAGTACAAACTACATGGATTCCAAGCACCAGAAAATCATGTTGTGTCATCATCTTAGATGATGAAGCTGAGTCGAAGAAGAGCACCTACTTATGCAGTACAATGTCATCAATTAGAAATGTTATCTGCAATTATGACCAAAGAAGAGTCACCAGAGATGCAAGATCTAATTCAGAAGCATGGAAAAGTATTTCAAGACCGACCTATGAAAAAGCCATACTGATATCCACATCACCAAAAAATGAAACTTGAGAGATTAATCCAAGACCTTTTAGAATGTGCGACCTTGATCATCTTAGAATATCTGATCAAGTGGAAGGACTTACCCGAAGAAGACGCTTTCTGGGAGAATGAATCATTCTTCAACAACATCCGTCGTTACTTATGCTTTGAGGACAAAGCATTCTTTTGGGAGGAAGGCAATGTTATGTAAAAAAATAGTTAATTTTAGGTTATTGTTTAATTTTAGGTTTAGTTAGATGAAAGGGCAGGATCATAAGATCATGCCCTTTCCCAAAGGGTGCTAATGGCGGTATATAAGCCAGGAAACCCATTGTAAATCATCATCATATGTAATTCATTTTATTAATAAAAGTATTTATATTTATATATTCTGTTATCCCGAAGTTTTACACTTCAGCACCAATATACCCCTCATCCCAATGGAAACAACTTTGTTGGCTTGGATTGGAATGTGTGTGTATCGACCAAGATCTTAGTAGATGCCACATCTTACAATCAAGCAAGTGCAGAAACCAAGAAAAACGGAGAATTGAACAATAATTCCATAGGTGTTAGACTTGGTTTTCATAAACAAGGTCCATTCAGAGAACTGGAGTTCTACCAATGTGTCGCCAAGTGTTGTAGCAACTGCAACGAGCCTCCAAAATTTTTCCTTAGCTTCATTTTGGAGCCTTCCTACCAACCATCCTAGCAACATGTCTTGCACTCTCAAGTACGTAAGCTTCATCGATTTTTTAGTAGCATTCCATCCTATGCATATTAGTTTGCTTCTCTCCCCTCACATGATTCCATTCCAGAATTGGGCTAGTTGCCAGTCGGGCATCTCGCTCAGAAAATTACGTAATTCTAGAGGGGAACAATCCTTCCCTCCAAAAATTGTGTGGATCTGTTTGGCATCTTGTTGGGCTCAGAGATTTTGCAATACATTCAGACAGTATTCGTTGGGAAAATTGTGCAATCTAGCCCAACACTACATCTCAGTCCAAAAATTGTGCAATTATGGGTAGCAGTCACTTGCTCCTACCAGAAATTACATAATCCCTGTAGGACAACCAACCCAGTTCCTCTTAGAAATTGCACAAATCCCTTCCTCTGTCAAGAAGGATGT
Organism: Pinus taeda; assembly: GCA_000404065.3. Lineage (NCBI taxonomy): Eukaryota > Viridiplantae > Streptophyta > Pinopsida > Pinales > Pinaceae > Pinus > Pinus taeda. The sequence continues at coordinate 44,408 of APFE030003598.1, forward strand.
TTCATGTGCCTTCAGGTTGACTGGTTCCCTCTAAGACTAAGCAAAATTGTGCATGCATGGGTTGTTGTTCCCCAAATAGCAAAAGGCATCCTTAGATCTAGGGGTCTATTTTTAGTAGTAGGAGGTTACATGCAAAGATCATTTTAGAAACCTCTCGCCAAGTGTTGTGTTTTCCTAGATTGGTGGAATGGCATCATAACCTCAATATTATCAAAGCTTACTAATTAAACATTGCAGAGCTCATTCCTCACATCGACCTTGTAGCTCTAACATCCCACATCACATCCACGAGTCTTTGACACTTTCGGCTTATTTGTTTCAAGGTAAGTCTGCATCTCATGTCTTGTGTTGCATTTCTATGGATTTTTTGTTTCGCTTTGTGTAAGTGTTGTCTGCTTTGTTGTGTTAATATATGTTAGCTTGTAGAAGCATCGTTTTAGTTTTTGTTTGCATCTCATTACTGTCGCATGCATGACACGTTTTTGCACTAATGGTTGCCATTGCAGCGACCCACTTCACACCCATACATGCTTTCCCTTTTTCTAAACCTTTCACTTACTATTTGCATGCATGATCATTCACTCTTGTTTACAATCAGTATCATCGTGCATTCAAACTTCTCATGTTTTCAATCACCCGTTGGCAGGTTTAGGCTACCTTAATGTGAACCTTGCCTCGCCCGGCTAGCATTGCATATTTCTGGAAGTGAAGGCTATGCCTTCCCTCAAAAATTTGTGCAAGTCTCACCTAGCACTGACCTCTAGGCTTACGTTGCACAATTCTGGGAGGAAGTGCCTCGGTGGCCCTCGAAACTGCGTAATGCAGTTTGCTAGTTTACATTTCACTACTCATGGAAATTGCACATTACATAGTTTTAGTCCTTAGCATGCCAGACTAGACTATCCATTTCATAGTTCCAGTAGTTAGTCACCCTACCAGCTACTCGAACTATGCCTTGCATAGTTTTTGCAGTCAGTCTCCCAATCTCCTAGTGAAAATTGCGCAATATTCACATATAGTCACACAGGTATGTTGCATGTTAGTCCTCCAATTTGTTTTCATTTTCAACTAAAATATTTCTTGCCATGAGTGTTGCTATGTCTCCAGGTAGCACAAGTGTTAGATTGCCTCTCAGCAGCATAAGTACAATGGCTTCCAGGAAATTAGAGTCAAAGACATCGTTGAGAGTGTAACTGGGCATGCAGTCAATCAAGTGTCTATGAACTTGCCTATCTATGAGGAAATCAAGTTTTTCATGGACAAGGATATGAATACTAAATGGTAGTGACATCATAATGAGTACCACCATCAGCAGCAGTAGAAGGTAGCACACCTGCATGCAACAAATGCAACAGGAAGGTTGTTGATAGCACAGAGGCGGAACATAGGTGCAAGTTCAAGCAAATCCACTTGTGATGAAAGTAGCTTTGGAGATTGAGGCTATGAGGAAATGAAACAACAAGAGGATCACATGAAGGAAGCGAAATAAATAAATAAGGATTTGGAGGTGCTAAAGTAGCAACTCAAGGAATAACACAAGCTACATAGATGAGAGAAGGAGTTGCAGTAGGAACAGGTACAACATGAGGCACAACATGCACAGACTGATGAAACTGCACCCATCCCACTAGCTAGGACGGAGCATACAGGGTGAGTAGTGCCACCAATTGCATGAAAGGGTGTTTAGGAGCATGGATGTCATTATGTGCATGCATGCGATCCCACCCATTTGGCACACTCACCGAGGCAAAAACAAGAAGCAAGTCTAACTAGAGCTAAACGTGTATTCAACAAGGCTATGCACACGGTCACCGACACACGCATGGAGATCAACACATACACTATGCATCAGTATGTTACTGGTCTAGTTTCATGCATGACGATGATGTGCATGTTATTAGATGACTTGGACAGAGGAGCCATATTAGTGTACCCAGATGCAACAGAGGAAAGAGTTCAGTTACAGTAGGATGTCACCATTGAGTGTGTGGAAACCATCACTGATGACCAACATTGGCATCAGTTCACCACCATCGACTGTCATGAGGATGTCGAAGAGCTAGTCTTCCCACATCTATCTGAGTCTTAGTGATGTCTTGCATGACTTGCTCAAGCCATTTTGTCTCACATGGGTACATGTGTAGATTGTTTATAACATCTTGTAAAGTGGAAGTACAAGTAACAATAGTTGAATGTAACAATCATAGAGTAGTTGAATAGTCATGAGGATAGTTGAATAGTCACAAAGGGGAATTTCAAGGGTCACCCCACCCTTTGCTATTTACAGTACCTCATAACTCATTGTATAGGCTTTTGGTCAACCAAGCTTCCGATAAGAGTATCTTAGAGAAATCTTGGAGAGTATTGTAACAAGCCTTGGCTTCGCCACACTACAGATCTAGTACATCTCTTTATAAGAGTAGGAAGCAGTGACTGTAATGTTCTGCTATGGAGACTAGTGGTTGGTCATGGTTGTACTGTATGATTGGAACTTCCACTTCTTAATATAACATTGCCAACATGTTTCATGCATATGGTGTTATTGTATTTTAGCTATCTTGGTTACATTAATGATATATGTATTGTTTTCTTACACATGCATGTATGGAATCTTTTCGTATAATTGTAAATGAACCTTATTAATATGTGCTATAGGTTTAACCATCACTTTAGATTGTTAACTTACTTGATTTCCAGTTTGTGATGCATATTTTCTCATGTGTTCCCTTCCAAGCCACGTGCTTCCACAGGTTTCCAACGGGTGCACTCACCCCACTTTCATTGTGATAGAAACATTCTTGCACCTTCCTTTGCTTGTTGCACATGTAACACCCTTGCTATCAATAAGGACATCTTACTTGCCTCTATGTACAATCGCAATCAGGGTGATACCATACAACCCACTAATAGGACTCCTACACCAAATGTGTTATAGACATATTTCGGCACGACAACCCCAATCACATATGTTGATAAACCAAGGGCTCTTAAACCCCTAAAAGTGTTTTTTCATACACTAAAGGATCAAGGTCAACTGATTACATTATTTCCCAGAAGTTCCACATGAAAAACTACTGAGAACTGTTCAAAACTGACCCATACAGACTGCTACTTGGTCAAGGTGTGATGCATCTCACCTATTACGCATAGGGGGTGTGATGCATAGTAAAAATTCCTTTTGTAGGGTGCAATGGGCAAGAGCAAACAAATGGCAGAGACAATTCGCTATGCGAAAACACAGAGAATCTTCTAGAAACTTCTCATATGAAACTTGCCTCTCTAAATTCGCTCAGGGATGAGTAAGAGATCGTGAAATCTCCAAGTGGAACCAAGAACTATCAGTGAAATGACACTAATCAAAATCCTAGAAGCTGACTCACCCCCCTGCAAATATCTATATATGGATTCCTCATCACAGAGATGTAAAGGCTGGAATTTTGTAATTTGTAAGTGTTGTTGGTTTCTCTTTGAGACATTGTATTGTTGGTTGATCTTGCTTTTCATGAGGTGAAGAGGGTTTTCATACTGGGAGGATGATGCTGGATTAGATAACTAAGTTGTAATCCTCTCTTCTACTATCAATAAATTTATTTGAGTTTTCCTCCATATATTTGTGTATTTGTGAATCTTGCTATTTGTGAATGCAATTGTATGGTTAATGTGTTTCTGATTCTACATTGTTTATGGTATTATAGATCTATATGCTTTGCCTCTACAGGTGTTCTCTAAATAGGGACAAGTAAGAAACGAGTGGAAAGCTCTATCAAGGGAGTGTGGAACCAAGCATGGAGCCAAGTGCAAGATTCAGGTTGGTTCTCTCTAATTCTCTCTTATCTATCATACATAAAGGAAATCACAAGCTACTTTGATTATTTCTTTCTAAGATAGCTACCTGTCTTAGTGGGACTAGCAGATCGAAAGGACACTAGTTTTCCCGAAAACAAAATGGTGACTCCACTAGGGAGCTATTAGTTTGTTTGTTTTTTATTGTTGTTTTCTTTATAAACTACAGACGGAGCCTGAAGTTAAGCCAGCTAGCCTTCAAAATGCACTTTCTATGCAAGTGCAAAGTAGTTCAACACTACTTCAGTCAATCTCTAGGTTGGTTTATGAACTAAACATCTAACTTCCAAACATCCTAAGTGCCCTTGTTGTAGCTCAATAACCTCATAAGATCATACCCCTATACTTTCTTGTTACTTTCCATCATAGCTCAACCTAAATCACTGAACTTAGCTATAAAGTTTGAGCAAAAACCAAGCTCAGTTTTGTTCCTTGGCCCATTGCACTATCTGTAACTGGCACTGTCGTAATTGTCATTTTGAGTCAAGAAGAAGAGTGTCGTAAATTATTCCTCTTCTACATAGTTGATTTTACTTTTTTCATTGTATTTGAATTGAATTGTCAATATTTGAAATGTCGAAAGTAGTTTTCCATTCGAGATCGAAAGTGTCGTTTTAGTCTTCCTTTCATTTTGAAAAGAAATGGTTGAAGTGTCGCTTTCAAGAAAATAGTTCAGATCTGTACTTAGTTTTCCTTATTGGCATTCTCACATTAAGGAAGTGGAAAAACAAATACATGCATGTGCATTTTCATTTAGATTGCATGCAGAAAATGATTTAGGAAAAGTGCATTTAGTGTGTGCTCTCTACTCTCTGTTGAAAGAATTGTAGTTTTCTTTCCTTATTAGCTAGGGTTTTCATTGCTAAAAGAAAACACACGACTGTTTATCATTTTAAATTTCATATTTAGAAATTTTACATCTATGTCACATGGTGAACTTTGAAAGACAAACTTCTGAAAAAGATCAACTCTAAAATAAACCTCAATGAGCATAAAAACACTTTGGAACCTAACACACAACATCTAGAAGTCTAGGCTAGAGAGATATTCTGGCGTCGTAAAATCTGGTAACTATTGTTTTCATTGAAGGTTGGATGATTCCTCCCCTTTGATACGACAAGTGATAGTACAGACTTGTGCTCCCCGTACCGTTGAGTATCTATTGGGAGACTAAAATAGACTGATATCCTTTATTCTTAGGAAGTTGTGTCTCCCGCCCTATCGACCACAATGCACTGAACACAACATTCAGGAAGATTAACTACCATACATAAAGTCCTTAGTAATTTCTCTTTAATTTACCACCAAGGTGTATATTGTAGTTTTGGGATTGGTTTGGTAATCCTTCTGTTTAGACTTCCAAAGTAGTCACTTTCGTTCCTTTCTGACTCCCTAAAAGAAAAGGTCCATCTGAGCATTTATCACTTTAGGCTCATTAAAAATCGAAGGCGGCTAGAGTCGCCTTGAGCTTTTTCTCGACTCTTAAAAATTGAAAAAGCAAGTTGTGTTAAAGCGTCACAAAATTTATTTAATTCAGAATAACATTTTTCCCTTTTTAATTTTGAGTTGATCAAGTAATCCGCAATCGTGGAAGAAAGTCAATCAAAACCCATCGTTCGTGGAGACTAACAAGTCAATCATCTTTAACTCTGGAAATGAAACCATTTCGAGAAAAATGGTCTCGTTTAACCGAGTCGAAATCTCTTGGTTTATTTGAAACTTGTGTTTCAATATCATCATAGACTCTAGTTACTCCAACTATTTCTAGTACCCCTGCCTTTAAAAGAGAAGTTTTGGAGTTCCAAGAGGACATTAGAACTGATGCTAGTGTAATGGTAAACATTTCTATCCCTGAACCGGCTCCATCTGGGGCTGATTCAAAAGGTGTCACCCCTCTAGTATCTATCGCTGTAGAAACTATACCTTCTTTAGCACCGAAAATATTTTATGGACCTGACGGTCTACCTCTTCCACCTGGACTGATTTCTATAGAAGAGATTGTAGAGGATCTTCCATCTAGTACCCCATTGCATTTTGGAACTGGGATCCAACTATATCCTTCTACTACACAGGTTAGTTCTTTTAATCACCATTCACCGTAAGTTCCTGTCGAATCGCTAGGAAATATTTTGGATAGACTAAATATGTCTGAACAACCATCAACATCTAGGACTATGTCATCTGATACAATAGTAGCAGAGCCTCCTACTGCTACTCTGACAATGTTCGCTAGCATACCATCTGTCCCAACTAGTTCACAACCACTAGACGGAGTCCACCCAGGGACTGTTTTGACAGCATGATCTATTCCTATTTGTTCATCTGGAATCTTATCTAGAATTTCTTATGTTGAGACTCACGAAATTGATCCTTCACATCACTATCAATTTGGGTAGTCTAGTCTCCAAAGACCCATTTATCCTTTGAACAATGGATTGTTGCCATATAGGGGATAGTATGATTTTTCATTGTTCCCTCCAGGAGAACAACCATATGAGAGTTCACAACAAAATTTAGGTCAGAATGGAATTGCATCCAGTGGTTGGGCACCAATATTGCCTCAATAGCCAAGAGCTGTATATTCAATGCAACCAAATCAACCTGTGTTGAACATTCCCACTACACCTGCTATTGTGACGGTGTCGCAAGTACAAGCACTGCCTATTGTATGTCAACGTCAAGTCTCTCAGGTCGTAATACAATAGCCTCTTGTCTGCATGGCTCAATCACAACATCAGATTAGTGCCTCCTTACCTGGAGTGGCTCAAGCTCAAACGGGTACTATCACCCGTCATCTTGGTCAAACATCCAATATTGGACAACAAAAAATGGTCCAACAACCATGGTTGGTACAATATCAACAACCACAATTCCAACAAGTTTACCAAGGACTTGAGCCACAAGGTTTTGCAGGTAATGGGCAACCGTATGTTCAAAATAGTTACCAATATTATAATGGTTATGCCCATCAACCTTATCAAAGTTATCAACATCAGATACATTATGCTGGTATGCAAAGACCCACTGCTCAGGTGATCCCATCTTATCCTGGATATGCTTCAGCAAACCTAAATCAACAGTTGCCTTTCGTAGCAACTTTAGAATTACCAGATATGAACCGGCTGAAAAATGATCCAATTGCTTATGCCCCTTGATGGCCAACGATTCTTCATAAAATTCCCTTAGATATTCCAAAAGTCAATGGAAATCTGGGTAAACATCCATCAAATCACGTAATGACCTTTCATTTGTGGTGCTCATCCAACACCCTCAATGATGATTCAATTAGGCTTCACCTTTTTTAGTGAATGCTAACTGGTCTGGCAATGAAATGGTACATTGAATTTCCTAGAGCTTCATTCGATAACTTCAACACCCTTGCCACTACCTTTTCAACCCATTTTTAGTTAACCATAAGGTACGAAACAGGAATGGAGCTCCTCACAAATTTTAAATAGACAATAGGCACTCACATATCTAATCATATTCACGAGTGGCAACGTCATTGCTGAATGGTAAAAACATATGTTCCTAATCAGCTTCTAGTTGAATGGTTTATTAAGTTGTTGTTACCTTCTATTCTAGAAGATGTGACCAAGGGAGGAGTTGTCACTGAAGAGCAAGTCATTGCTCGTGCATAATACCTGAACTTGATCTATACTCAGTTTGGCATGCTCCATGAAAAAATTCCTAATTATCCTAGACCAGAATTTTCCGTTCCTCCCCCTCCTAAATCAAACAGGGACACTCATGCTGGCGATGGCATGATTGGCACCTCAAGTACTCAAGCCGCAAAGGCTCCATCTAGTAAAGCCCTTGTAGTTTCCAGTAAAAAAGTAAATGACAAACTTCTTTCCTTGCAGGTTAATGTCGTGTCATCCAACAAAGGTAGAGAACCGAAGCAACCAGGGGGTAAGAAGAAGGGGAAAAACAAAAAGAAGAAATAGGAAGAATCGACTCCTGAAAAATCTTTTGGAAACCCTGCTGGGAAACAGAAACCTAGTTATCCATGTTTAATATGTGACGATGATAATTTCATGAAAGATTTTCCACATTGAGCTAAGGTTGTAAAATTTTTAAAGACTTCAACTACCTCAGTGGTGTTGACTGATCCATTTCCAAACCCAGAAAATAACCTAGTTTCTATCGATCAAGCTTCCCCATCCCAAGTGCTTATGTTTTCCATTTTGAAATAGCAAAGTGATGCTTTGATATTGACAAGGAATAAAGATTATGGGAATCCACAGATGTTGAACAACAAGGCTACAGATCAACCTAGCAGTTTGACAAGAACTTCGTCAGAAGTTGTGCCACCCATCATTCCTAAACTAACAATAAAGCCGCCAAAGGGAGTAGTACATAAATCGACATTTAATCCTCGTGCTTGAGTAGCACAAAACTATAATACGGTAGAGAATATAGCTCAATCACCATCCGGTATGTCGACTTAATTACTGCAAAATTTACCCTCCCAAAAGCAAGCTTTATGATCAGCAATAGGTGGGATTGACCCAACGGATTCGAATCATGTGGCCTTTAACCACAAAGGATATGAACCTCAGTTACTGGCCCAACCAGACTTCCTTGTACAGATAAAAGCTCTCAACAAAACTATTCATCAAACAATCATTGATGAGTGGGCATCTACCTGTATTACGTCAATGAGTTGCTAGAAAACTTTAGTCTTACCACCATTATCGAGATCATCAATGACATTAAAAGCATTCGATGGAAGAACATACACCTTGTATGAGATTTTAAGTAATTTGCAAGTTGAACTGGGGGCAAGATAGTAGAAATTGAAGTCAAAGTTATCAATGGAAACCTTGATTACAATATCCTACTGGGAAGGCCCTCGATTTATGCTATGACTATTGTTGTGTCAACATATTTTAGAAAGATTGCATTTCCCTTCCAAGGCAGAATTACAATCGTTGACCAACTAAAATTTTTCCCCAACAATTCACAAGGTACGAGAAGCATTCCAATGATCCATGGAAGTTATAAATCACTTCAAAATGTTGGAGTAGGTCTCCTAAAAAACCCTTCCTTAATGGGTACTTTTGCCCTCCCACCTCCAAGTAATCTGGCGAAAGTGGCCACAGTGGAAACCTGTCATATAATATCTTCTACATCATCAAAGATTAAGAAGAACTCTAACCATTTTGATACTATGGGTCACCGAGGATGGTTCTTATCTTGTGTCGACCTCATTACAAAATGTAACAAGGGTTATGAGGATAGTTCTTTTACTGTGTCAACCTCATTAAAAAATGAAACAACTCCCTTTCCAAATCGAATCTTTGATTAAGTTCTCATAAAATCCAAGTCTAGTCTTTCAAAGATCTTGAAGGTAAACTTTCATTCCAACCACCGTGTTCAATGCAATGAATCTTGGGGGGCATGCACCTTGATTTGTGTCATTATGCTAGGGGCATGGGAACTTATAACAAGCATAGTTTCATTTTAAGCTTGTGTAAATATGAAACTGAAGAGGAGCAATGTTTCCACAAGGTTCAGGCTCATTAAAAAATAAACCTGCCAATGAGCATATGTTCCCTTAGAGTTCAAGCTCATTAAGAAATGAACCCACGTTCGGTAAATAACCTTTGTGATTGCAATTATATCAACATTTTGAATGTTGGTTCTATTCTTTCCGTCACCTCCATCCATTTGGCTGATCATACACTTCCACTTGATTGTTTACCATTTTGAGGAACAACTGCAATGAGTGCTACTGTTAGCTAACCTCTTCACACCACCATGTTTTGAGAAGTTCCAAGATTACCCAAAACTAGTTCCAAGATTACCCAGAACCTGTTTGCTACCTTAAATGCCACTCACTCCTCAAAAAACAAGTCTACTTTAAACTCTTTTCGGGCTCGCTAAATATGAAAATATTGTCGAGCAATTGGCCTCTCCAACTCGCTAAAATGATTGGAAGTGCCATCCCTCCTATATTTTAATCTTTTTTGAACTGAGGGATTATCGTACAAAAAGATCGAGTGCTTGTCTTTTTCGGCTCGCTAAAGTGATCAGAAAAGTCATCCCTTTTGTATTGTTTTAATCTTTTTCAATCTCAATGGATTGTAATACGAAAAAGAACTGCTAGAGTTTCCTTTTAATCCCTTTTCAAACTCTCTAAACATGGAAAGGATTGAGTTATCTTTGTCGTTAAACTCATTAAAACAATAGTGAGAAATGTGTCCATCCAGACAAGAGTGAGTTTCACTATCGCTAGGCTTGCTAAAACATAGCGACAGGTTTTCCCGAAGGGAAAATTATGGAAGAAGCATATGTTATCCTCCTCAAGCTTGACAAAAATAAAGAGGTACTGGTCAGAAATGACTAGGGAAAAAGGGACGAAAACTTGAAGAAATTCATTAGTAGTAGGTCACTCTTGAACATGACACTTTCACTCTGTCACCATGATTGAGTTGGGTTGGGTTATTCCGTTCACCAGTAACATCACCATTGGTCCTCCGTACCATCCATTTTTGGAGTTAACGCTACCAATCCATTTCAGTGTCATCGATAAGTTCAAGAGAAGTCGTTCAGAGAATTCACCAACCCAGCTAATGCCTCATCCATTGCAATACCTTCACTCTCCATTTTTCATGATTGCCATTCCTGAACCTTGTATCATCACATTGTTTTAACCCCCACAAAATCATTTTCTTCGTTTCATGTCATAGATGTGGGATTCGTTAAGGCCCTCCTATGATGGGTCACAACTTGCCGACACCAGCCCATTATCTAAGAAGTTGACTTAGAAACAACCTTTTTAGTACATTGAAGATTGTATGCCTCAATGGCAAATTTCTAACTTTTGGCAACAGGTTTACATCAATGGGCTTCGACCGAAAGATTTTGTGTGGTGTTCGACATTGACTCATATATTCACACCACGTGAATTGTATTGTAGTACCTTGAGGATCATTATCATTATCAGTGATTCCTCTCACGCCTATTAATAGGTTACATCATTGGTTGGTAATCAGGCAATGTCTTTCCATGTTCGACTTCAAAACATCTTTTCACATGGATCGACTTGTACATCGGGCAAAGATTGAACAAGTTTGAAGACCTTGGAGCTAGTTTCATCCATCTAAGCTATGATATATTTAGGAAAATAAGGACATCAAATGTACTTCATAGCTGCACACATGATCATCCAAGCTAAGGGATGATGGCTCTACAAGAATCACCAGTATGCAACAACAAATGATTGTTTGTCCTATGTACATGAAAATGAATTTATAAAGCTAAGCATGGGAATGCCCACCTCAACTAGATCATGAAAATAACATGAAGATAATGTATTGTATTGTATCTTATTACAAGTCACTTTCTAGTTTCAAAAACCTCGGATCTCATGATAAAGCATTTCACTCGACATCAGAAGATTTACAACCTCATGATTTAGGGGGAAACTATTATAGACATATTGCGGCATTGTAACCCCAATCACATATGTCAATAAACCGAGGGTTCTTAAACCCTTGAAAGTGTTGCTTCATACCCTAAAGGATCAAGGTCAAATGATTACATCATTTCGCAGAAGTTCCACCTAAAAAACTACTCAAAATTGGTCAAAACTGACCCATAGAGACTGCACCTTGGTCAAGGTGCGATGCATATAACCTATTACACATGAGGGGTGTGATGCATACTAAAAAGGCCTTCTATAGGGTGTGATGGGCAAGAGAAAACAAATGGCAAAGACAATTTGTTAAGTGGAAACCCAAAGAATCTTTTAGGAACTTCTCATAAGCCACTTATCTCTCTGAATTCACCCAACGATGAATAAGAGATCATCAAATCTCCAAGTGGAACCAAGAACTATTAGTGAAATGACACTAATCGAAAACCCAGAAGCTGACTCATCCCCCTGCAAATATCTATATACGATCCCTCATCACAGAGATCTAGAGGCTTGAATTTTCTAATTTGTAAGGAAGTGTTATTGGCTTCTCTCTGAGACATTGTATTGTTGGGTGATCTTACTTTTCATGATGTGAAGAGGGCTTTCATGCTGGGAGGATGATGCTAGATCATACAGCTGGGTTGTAATCCTACCTTATACTATCAATAAAGTTATTTGAGTTTTCCTCCATATACTTGTGTATTTGTGAATCTTGCTATTTGGGAATGCAATTGTATGGTTAATGTATTTCTGATTCTGCATTGTTTATGGTATTATAGATCTCTATGCTTTGATGGTGTTTTATTGCTTTGCCTCTACAGGTGTTCTCTAAAGAGGGACAAGTAAGAAAGGAGTGGCAAGCTTTATCAAGGGAGAGAGGAAAAAAGCAAGGAACTAAGCAAAAGATTCAGGTTGGTGCTCTTTGTTTCTGTCTTATCTATCATACATAAAGGAAATCACATGTTACTTTGATTGTTTCTTTCTAAGATAGCTACTTGTCTTAGTGGGACTAGCAGACCGAAAAGACACTAGTTTTATTGGAAACAAAATGGTCTAAGGTTTAGTTGGGACTTCTTACCTTGGAGATCCCTTGACATGTTGGTGGGTCCAGCACCATGAATAGAGAAATATGGAATGAGTTGGAATTTGAGGAATTGGCCATTTGATATTATGATATTTTTTGCCTACATTTGAGAAAATCCAACAATATTTTTTTGTGTACATATCTAGAATTAATTTCGAGAACCATATAACCACAATTTGAATTTAAATATACTTTTCAAACCATTTTTCAAAAATAAGGTGACTTTAAGTGGAAATGTATACTATTGATCAGTAAATTGTTGTGTATATTCCATTGGAGAGTTTGTCACAACATATCTAACAATATTATATTAAAAGTATGAAATTCTACACTTTTACAATTTTATTTAATTTCTATATATGTATATTTTACTATAATTAGAGCATGAATGTCAATGGAAATTATACAAAAAGGTAGAGAATGAAAAAATAATCTCACACATAAGACACAAAATATTCTCTAGCAAAACCCTTTTGAGGAGAAAGCCTAGCTGGAAGGTGAGGCCACTTCACTCTCTTTCTCTGTCTAGAAAAGAACGATGTAGGTACAAGTAATGCTTGTGGCCCATGGGCTACTAAAGTGCACAAATTCTGCTTGTGTGCTCTACCTCCTATCTCTCATGACTATCATTCCTCAGCTATGGAACAAAATTGTCTCGGAAGAATGGAATGTCTCTTCCTTCTAGTGGCCTAGTTATAACACAACTCGATAACCTACTAGTGGTTAAGTTTGATTATATCAACTCTTAAATAGATTTACAATATAGAATATTATAGATTATTTTACATCAAAAACACGTGGCTAGCCCCTTTTCCATGAATAATGGGGGATGTTGAGGCATCCTATCGAATGATAAGTGTAAAAATAGGAAGGTCAACTTCTAAGTGACATAACATTTCCATACGAACTTTGATTGACGTGATTCTTATTTCAATGGAAAGATATTTGTGTTTATATTAACATGTAAAGGAGCATGCATATGCAGAAAGTTTTTACCCCTAAAAAATGTCATTTGATGCCTAAAAACACTCCCAAAAGGTTTCAACTATGTTTCACCAAACTGGGCTCCACCGTAAGAATAGTCCCGTGAGTTAGTTTCTCTTATTTTTCCACTATAAATGCATCAATATGAATGGAAAAATATATAATGACTCAATTAGGATCACACCTCCACATTTTGGAATGCTTTAGGTCCCCAAAAAAATTTATTGAATGAAGTGAGGAAATTTTTCCTCCACCTTCTCTTTGGTGTACCATTTAGCTTTGCCTAGAAGTTGTCCCTTCAACCCAATTTTCCAAAGGTCATGCTTCCCCTATCTTATAGTTCTAGACCTCTTCTACAAAATGGTATCTTCTATCTATTTTTCTTGAGCATCATGTGTCAAATCCTCCATAGAAGGTGGGTCTTGTTCCTCTTCCTTGTCTAGTATGGAAGGCTCAAAGAGCTTCAAATTCTCTACTTTCAGAACTAAGTAAATTCACATATATGGTGGTAGACTTAGTCGATAGGCATTATTATTTGCAATATCTCAAAGGGACTATACCTCAAAGCCTTGATTTTATCACCAGGACCCTATAGCCTCTCCTTTTCCAACTATAGCCATACCTTGTCTCCCACCTTGAATAATTTCTTTGTTTTTTAATGATCATGCATGGCCTCCTACTTCTCCTACAACTTCTGCAATGTTTCTTGCACATGTATATGGATTTGCCTGAACTTCTCTATAAGTTTTTTAGCCCTCAAAGCATCTCCTGTAATATATTCCCTCACTTCTCCTCACTATCCATATGTAATATCAAAAGGTTAAAGTGGAAAATATCCAAAACAAGTCTCAAATGGTTCTTCTATAAATGTGGACTACTATATTGTAAGAATGTTGTATATATACCATATTTACATCCCAAACCTTTGGATGATTTTGGTTGTATCCTCCCCTTAAAAGCTAAACCAAAGTCATGTTTACTACTTTTTTCTACCTATCTTTCTATCGATGGGATGTTGTAGATCTCTTAAACTTTTTCGATCTTCTCCCACAATGTAGTCCAAAATGCACTGATAAATATTGTATCATTGTATGAAATGATGCTCCTTGGAATCCAAAAGTGCACCTAGACATGTCTAAATAAAAAATTTGTTTCTTCTTGCTCGTTGATGGTCATTTTATAGGGCATCATAACACACATCGTATTGAACCTATCAACTACCATGAACATGTAGTCATGTCCCTTCCTTGTTTTCAACAAACCTCACACAAATTCCATGGAAATGATTTCCAAAGGAGGAGTAAGTACATGTAAGCGATGCTGTAGACCTTTTTTCCTGTTGGTAGGATAGTTGGTACAACAAAGCATGCATCCCCTTATGAACCTAGCTACCTTCTCTTACGTCCTGGGCTGAAATACATACCTATGCAAGTTAGCCATGGTCTTCCCTGCATCAAAATGCCCTGCAACCTTGGAGGTGTGAGCCTCTGTAATTAGTTGCAATTTCTCACATTTAGGAACATATAGCTTATCCATCCTATAGAGTAGCCCATCATGGAGATGGTAGTCAAAAATGTTGTCACCATCATGCACATGGCTCTGACTCTACAACTATTGATACACCTCCTTGAAGTCCCATCCTTTGAATATGCCTCTATGTATGCATCATGGGTGAATGGATCCATGTGCATAAGAGTCCCCAAAGCTATAATATTTGATGTGGTGGCCTTGAAAGCATGTCTACCAAGTTTTTGTGTTTCCCTTCTTATACTTGATCACCAAATAAAATTGTTGTAAAAGCCCCATCCACTTTTAATGACTATTCTATTTTAGCTTACTTTATGCCTACAAGTACTAGAGTAGTTGGTGATTTGTGCAGATTACTGTCTCCTTTCCCATAATATAGTCTTTCTAATTATTCATAGCTTGCACCATGGCATTGATCTTGTTGTCATATGTAGGGTAGTTGAGAAATGCCCCATGAAATACTTCAGAATGGTAGCATAAAGGCCTTCCTCCCTGCATCAAGACAACTCCCATATCACACCCACTCGCATTTGTAATACTTCAAAATGGTAGCATACAAGCCTTCCTCCATGCTTAAAGACAACTCCCATAACACACTCACTTGTATTTGTGTCCACCTCAAAAGGTCACGACGAGTTTTGTAATGTCATAAATGGTGCTTGAACTATATTCTTCTTTATCTCCTTGAAATCATTCTTTTGGCCTTTTCCCCATAGGAAACTCTTGCAACTTGCTATTGGGGCATGGAGTCGCACTATTATCGCTGAAAATGAGGCAATGAATTTCCTAGGTACCGTGCTTTCCCATTGAAACTCCTGACCTCACAAACAATAGTAGGCACCGACCACTTTAGGATGGCCTCCATCTTTGAAGGATATATCTTCAGCTCTCCTCCACCGATCACATACCCCACAAGAACCAAAGACTACTATGTAAACTCACACTTATTGAGATTTTCTAGCAGTTTGTGCTTCATCAATGTTTCCATCACCTGTGTCAAATATGAAATATGCTCCTCCCATGTAGCACTATATACCAATATATCATACAAATATACAATAACAAATCAATTTATAAAAGGGATAGTACATCATTCATTAATCTCATGAATGTAGTTGGTGCATTCCATAGGCTAAGTGGCATAACTAATCACTCATACAAACCTTACCTTGTTTTGAAGATGATATTCCATGTATATTCTTCTTTGAATCTAACCGACTAATATCGAGACTTCAAGTCCATCTTGGTGAAGTATTTTTCCTTTTGTAACTAGTCCAAAAAATAATATATCCTTAATAGGGGGTATCTATTCTTGAGCGTGATTTTTTTTCTATTACCAATTGGATTGAACCTCACGCTGAAGCAAGGCAATGCCAGGGCAACCACAAACCACACTTAACCAAGTAGCTAGCCCTACTAGGCTAGGAGAGGGCTCTCTCTGTAAGGATCGTAGTCAAGATGATTGGATCAGGTAAAGGCTATTAAGCTAGGTATAGTAGCATGAAGTTTTGATTGGATTTTGAAGGGTTTTTCCAGATCAGGAGGAGCTGGACAATTTAGGTCTGGGAAACTAGGTTAGAATTGATGGGTTTTCAATGGGTAAGTTAGGAATAGCCTTTAGCACTCTAGGGATTGATGGGGTGAGATTTTTAAGACTAGTTAGAAGATAAGAAGGGCATGTGAAAACCATCGATCCTTTCTGGACTGCAGAAAACATGAAATGGTGAATGATTTCCCAAGGCAAAACATTGATGCAATGAATTATGCCTATCAAACTTGAAAACATTCAACTAGAAGAAATGAAGTGATTAATAGAATCCATAGAACATATTAACATATAATCACAGAAGAAGAAACTATACTAAAACTCCATACCATAGTGATCCCATAAAAACAGCTGCAATTCTTATTAATCTCCTGCTAAACTATTGTAAAATGGTGTACAATCAAGGTCTGAGCATCCAATTGAGTCCAACCCTCTACCAGGAGAAAGAAGAAGAAGATATAGACATGTATTCAACCTCCTCCCATCCTTAGGGGTAGAATACCTAAGATGAGGAGCTAATATAACTGATACTGAAAAAGAAACAAGAATATAGGCATCTCAACGACTTGCCTCTAAAAGTGAAAAACTGATTCATTTTGGTTCAAACTAACTTCTAAAGCAATGAATCTACCCTCTATTACTATTTATCTATCATAGTTACATGCCAAGTCATAATTTAAAAATTTAAATCATCATTCATGACATATAATCCATGATCATAGTTAAAAACTGGAAAAATAGCCATCCTGAGCAAAACCTGCCCTATGCGTAGCGCTACAGGCCCAATGCACAATGCAAATTTTAGGTCTCTTTTGGAGGCCTTTCCGGCATACAAAGTAATACCATGATACCTAATTTGAAAGATATTCAAATATATTTTAAAAAACTCTTGGCATTCCTACATTTTAAGCTCATTTGAGCCCTCAAAACTTGATTCTCCCAAGACTGCTTCTATGTGTCCAAAAAGTGGCAGAAAGGTCATTTTTAGGGTGTTTTTTGATCTTTTGGTGGACTATTTCTACCCCAAAAAATTTGAATCTTGCTAGGGTGCATGTCCTCATTACTATAAATCCAAAAATACAAACCATTTCTTCATTGGGTGCCCCTAGGAAAACTGCAATGCCGGTGGCGCTACGCTTCTAGGCATTTTTTCATGTATAAAAGTCCAAAATTTGCAAATGAAAAAATTTCTTCTAAACTTGCCCAAAATTGGTGCGAAGCACCATCATCATGTGCTTTAATGAGACAAAGAAGCTTCAGCCAAAATCCTAATCCTATCCTCCTCTTTTTTTCCTTTCAAAGCCTGCCTTAGCCTAGCTTTCCTCTTTCTGACCCTCCTATTGCAAATCTTATTTTGGGTCCTGTAACGATAGGCCATGTGTCCAATAATCTAGTTGTCTCTGTTGACCCTTCGTAACAACTTCTTGAAGTGCAAGTTGACTCTCTCATGCTAAGCCACTTTTTCATTTTACCTTGAGAATTTCCAGCTACATGAGGACTTGTTTGTAACTCAAACACTTATTTTCTTGCTCCAAATAAGTGATGACATAGTTGACCCTCTCCAAATTGTCCATCAAAGCCTGTACTTGGGCCTCCCTTTCCTGTATGATGATGTCCTTTATTGTTTCCTTATCCTAGGCCTCTAAGTCAATGATTTCCATATCATGATGATATTATTGTTGCTCTGGCTCATCATGTTCTGTCAAATCAAAGTCCCTTTCCTCCTCCTCATCATCTGACATATTTTCCTTCCCTTTGTGCAACTGCTGCACCTATACCTGTTGTGTCGATGAAGAAGGAAAAGCCCCTTCCACATCCTATGGAGCTATTATTTGCCTATGAGCTAATGAAGAATGCAAGGTCCCTTCCAAATCGCATGGAGAAAACACTTGCCTATCGGCTGCAAATAATTTCCTTATTCCCCTCTGATATATCATGTAAACAGGTACCTCAGTAGTTCTAGTCTCCTTGGCCTCCTCATCTATTTCCACTTGAGCACTGCTAGAAGGTCCTCCTGGTTCTTGAGACATCGGTGGAGGAATTTGCGGGCCCCTGAAAATATCATGAGAAATAAAGGTCTCCCAGGAGATGTTGAGGAGACTGAGATTATGAAGCACAATGATCTTAATCAGGGAGTAATGATAAATACTGCTCATCTACTGGGGGTATGGCTTCTTCTGGACAATATGAGATCTCTTCTCAATATTCCTGAACAAGAATTAAGGGAGGTTTAATATCCTCACCCTAGTAAAATGCATGAGGATCTTGATGTGATAGGTGTATAGCCTGGATAACATGCCTTCACACGTGAAATACTTCATGATGATTTTCATCATGGGGACATATTTGTCTTTGAGAAATCTAAAAGGAAAAAGTCTCTTGACCTCATTTCTATGTTGGGGTTTGATATAAGGCTCATAGTAGTGCTCATCCAAGTATTGGGCCTTGTACCACTTCTCCCTTACATTTGGAATCCTAGTTTCTTCTAAAATGACGGAGGGTGAGACGGTGAATGTTACCGCTATAAGAGTCACTTTGTTGTCCTGAATATGGAGTACAAAAATATAGTGAGCTTTGGGTGGTATTAAACTCTCTCTACCTGTTCAAAAAATTCATAGCAGCCAAGATATCTGAAACATGTGAAGACCAGCTGAGAGGCCTGCAATTCCCTAAGGTTTGATGGCTCTTCTCTGATAATCCTTCCTCCCATGAGAGGTTTTCTCTTTTTCCTAGATTTGTCTGCTGAGGTGTCACTGCCTGTGTTTGCCTCCTCCTCATAGTTTCGGTCCCCTTGGTCCATGTTTGAAAGGTTGAGTTGTATGAATGGAATGAGTAAAAGTGGTTTTAGGAGTGAGGGGATCAGAGCTGAGCTTGTGACTAGGAAATGAATGAAGGAGTAGGAAATGAGAGGGAGGGCTTGTTTTGAGAAATTTCCTTAGGGGAAGACGGATAAAAGGATGGAAATGATATGGAATAGCAGTAAGGGGATAAAGGGATAAGGGGATAGGGATATTTAGACTGTAGGGATAGGTGACAAGATGAATAGTACGGGTTTAGGGTTTCAGGCATCACTAGGGAGATTTTAGGGTTTCATATTTAACATGGAAAATGATGCTTATAATTTTCATTTGGAAAACAAAACTAAAGGGAGGAATGTCAACTTACTTGCAATGATGGAAGGAGAGATAAATTTGAAGTTTTATTTAGAGTTTGAGAGGTTTCTAACCCTCCTGTACAATGCATAGCAGCACTACATAGAAGTGCAATGCCACCTTAGAAGTGCGGTGCTAGTGTTAAATTGCACTGTGAAAGTTTTCTAGACGTGCCCCACCGGCCTTAATGCACAACACTAACCTCTCTGCCTCAGAAGCATAGCGCCGCTCTACCAACGTGCAGCGCCAACCTATCTACCTCAGAAGTGCAGTGCCACTCTACCAATGAGCAGCGCCACTGTTCCACTTCTCTAGAAGCACAACGCCACCCTCCTGAAGCGCTATGCCAAGCTTCTTACACCCAAAACTCACTCAATCTTGCCTCTTCTTCTTACTTTTTTGACTCGTTTCTTGCCAATGAGAATAATGAACTTGGAAATGAAATGTGGGAGCTTAAATAGGAGTAACTTGTGTTTTTTCATTTGAAAAACCCACTTTCTAATGTTTCTTGTCCTTCTTCAAAACTATATTTTAATGCCTTTTTCTTCTTTGTATCTTTGTAGGTGGATAAATGCTCAACTTGAACTAATTTTTGCAGTGCTTCTTTATCTTGTAGCAAGGATAGATATTCTGGGGAAGTTTGGACCAATTATTACATATAGTGACTTAAAATTACATATGAAATCAAAATAAACTTAAAATACTATATTTTCACCTCAAAAACATGTTTTTGAGGTGAAAATTACATTAGGTTAAAAGATAATTATTCAGTGGCTATGACCTACAAGTCATCATGCTTGACTTATTCATCAGCCTCATACCCTTGCTGACCTTTATTTACATTTTGAAATTGGGCTCTTGACCTTGGTGATGAAACCCTTAGACCCAATGAAGCATGCACTATGACCTAATGAAAACATGATTGCAAATTGACCATGAAACCATAACTGAAGACAACCTGAAGAAGGGTCAGCAAGTATACTCTATGAGGGAAAATTTATATTTTCTGAAGAGAGGACAACCATCAGTGGATCAGTTTGACATGACCTAATGGAAATGATGTAAAATTTTCAGTATGGGACCCCTACAATGAAAATGCAAAGAGCGAATTTTGGTCCCTGATTTAAGTATGCAGATACTGACAATAACATTTTTCAACACCCTATAATATATACACAGCTGCGAAGTCCCATCTTTCTTTGGAACAATGATGATGGGTGACCTGCATAGTGATGTACTCAGTTGAAATACACCATGCTCCAATAGTTGTTGCAACCGTTTCTTTACCTCACTTTCTTCTATAACAAACTTCTTGTACAACCCAATATTCAGCAATGGGGAGTCTAGCAATAGTTAGATCCTATGCTCCATTTATCTTTTGGGTGGTGACCCTTTAGGCCCTTAGAACACATCCATGTATGCCTGTAAAAGCTCCTCCGATTATTGTTTATGTTTCTTAGTACACCCCTCCAAGAATGCCTTGCATCTGATTAACTCCTCTAGAGACTCACTTTCTTGTATAAACAATAACACATACTTCTTGTTAGAACTGAACAATTTCTTGGCTTGGTTGGCACTTACTAGTGAAATATTCGACTTTCTATTATGTACATTGATGATGAGAAAATTTCCATGCTTGACGAGTTGGTATCGGTTGGCTCTCCCCATGAATACTGCATCATGCATGTACATGTATGGAATCCCAAACATGACTCCGCATGCATCAATGGGAACCACATGTAGATCTACTTCATCTATAAAATCAACATTGATAGCAAATATAATTTTGCATTGTTTTAATACCTTCAACTCTACATCCTTATTTACCCATCCCAAAGGATATGGGTTCAGATGATCATGAACTTCTAGACCCAACTTCTTGACTAGATCCATTGCAATGAGATTCATTGATGATCCAGAGTCAAATAGAGCATCAATCTTTGTCTTCTTGACCTATATCTTTATATGGAAGAGTTTGGCCATTTATTTTTTTCCCTGTTGCTAAAGGCTACAAAAATTCTCCTCCTTAGGTACCAATGTGTAGGAAAATTTCTCATCCACGTCTGAGCTTCTTTCAACTTGGTTGCTCAAATTAGTGGCCATGCAATTCTTCTTCTTGTTATCTTTCTTGTTATTCTTTGGGTTTAGCTCTAGATGCAACTTCCAACATTTCTCTTCTGTATGTCCATCTATGTTACAATGGTTGTAGTGGTTGCTAAGAACTTTGCACTAGCATGTTGTAGTTTTCTTCTTCTTATCTTTTCCCCCTTTTACTTCCTCTTCCCGTCCTTAGAAGCATCCTTTTGCTCCTTCTGCTTTGATCTTCTTGATTGTGCTCTCTTCAGCCCTATGTTCTTCAGGTAATGTGCCTATACACAACCCGCATCCACTAATTTGGGATTCAACATCATTATTTTTTCACATAAATGGTGGTGTAGACCCACAAAATACTTTAGGAGTACATTTGGGATCTTTGGAGAGATACCCAACATTATTGCCATCTTCCTAATCTTCGTGGTGTACTTGTTGGACATTGCATAAACTAACGCTACTCATGTGTTTCATGACATGGACTAAACACCTCCCCTAGATCCTTATCTATGGCAATAATATCATTAACTAACACCAATGGGTTTTGGTCTAACGAAAGTTGTGATTCCCAACAAATGGTATCAAAGCGTAGATCAAAAATTTGATACACACTCAACTTACGTTGGGGGGATATTGTTGGAAATTGGATAAGCCAATGCTCCCCATGTGTTTAGTGATATGAACTAACCACCTCTCATGGATCATTATCTCTACCAATAAGATATTGAATAACACCTATGGGTTTTGGACTAATGACGATTGTGATTCCCAATAATACTCCCGTACGATTTGGCTTGGCTTTTGTCTAAGGTAATGTCACCAAATCCATGGGTCCTGCACATATCCAATGGAATAAAACTACAAATTAATGATGGTTTTGAAATCCTCTCGCTTAGTCACTAGAGGTTCTCCCATCAACCTCATGGTTCCTGTGTGGTTCTCCCACCAATTCAGTGCATGGCCATCTAATTTATGTCGCACAAAAGAGATAATTTTCCCTTCCACGATCTTATGGTTGTTGAAAGAAATTTCCAGTTGATGAAACCAATAGTTGAGATTTAGAGTGTTGATATTTCCATGGTACGACATGATATCAACTTTTTTCTTCCAACTTAAATTGGGACTAATTCATGTCACTCGAGTTGAGTTTATTTTTATTAGATTCTTTCTTCAACTATTTTTTCATTTCTCCTTGAGATTCTGATCACCATTCTGATTTGTCCTCTTCATTTCAACCACCAAATTCTCCAAATATCCCCAACTTATTGCTTAGGGCTGCCATGAGGACGTTAATACTGTGATTTATTTCTGTAACTTGTTGTTTTAGCTATGAGAACCTCACCTATCGAAGCCCATGAGGGTCATTTACATATTCGTCGCCCATGATTAGGTTCTTATGATTTTCGACTATGTCATTCTAGCTCTCTGCAATCTCCACATATACCCAAATAAACCTACCTTGATACCAAATGATCTGTAAATTATCATGGATATTCAGCTGAACAGTTCATCACAATAGATCTGACAATATTATATTAAAAATACAAAATTATACACTATTACAGTTTTATTTAATTTCTAGATTTGTATATTTTATTGTAATTAGTGCATGCATGTGAATGAAAATTATGCAGAAAAGTAGAAAATGCTAAAATAAGCTCACAAAGACACATAAGATAAAAAAATATTCCCTGAGAAACCCTTTCAATAGAAAACTAACCTCGAAGGTGAGGTTGCTTCTCTCTCTTTCTTTTCCTTAAAAATAAGGTTGCAAGGAAAAAGAAGCAATGATTGTGACTCATGCGCTATTACAGTGCACATATCCTCTCTTGTCTCTCTTTTCCCATATATGTAACATAATTCTCTCGGAGGAATGAAATGTTGCTTCCTCTTAGTGGCTCGGTTATAACATAGCCCAGCAACCTACTAATGGTTAATTTCATCTACATCAACTCTAAACTAGAGTTATAAAATAGACTCTTCTAGAGCCTTTTATATCACAAACATTTGAATAGCACATTTTCCATGAATAATGGGGCTTGACGTGACATCCTCCTAATCTATAGGTGTGAAAACAAAAAAATCAACTTTTGAGTGGCATAACTTTCGAATATGGACTATCACTAACACGCTTCTTACATCGTCGGAAAGATATTTGTGTGTAGAATAACACTACAAGGTGAAATGGTAAAGAAAATTACCCCTAAAAAATGTGCTGTGACGCCTTAAAACACTCTAAAAAGGTTTCAGACCCTATTTCGCCAAACTCGGTTCAGCCAGTAAAAACAGTCCCATGATCTAATTTCTCTAGTTTTTCCACTCTAAATGCATCGAGAGGGATGAAAAAATATAATTATCTAATCCGGATCAACTATGAACTACCATAATTCATGTGGATGCATCCTAGAGGATAGTTTGAGATGAATATGTTATTTTATGTTAAAATAAAGATTCAGATAACTTTTAAAGCATATCAATGGTCATAAAACTAATCACATCAATGTGTTTAAATAATAATTGCACTTATGAATAAAAATAATAAACACATTGGGTTCCTAGATTTCAAAAATAAAAAAGGAATTCTCCAATATTTTTGTGTTAAAAAAAAGTAGTGCACCGATAAGTTATGTTAATTGGTGTGTATTACTAGTGAGTGCACCAGTGATTTTTATTGTGAGACACATTGATGTTCTAAAGAAGAAAAAAATGTGACCATATTTTTTTCAAATTAAAAATGAGCAGTAATTGATTTTTCGAAATCTAATTTCATAAATTCTTTTAAATATTAAGGAATTATTCACTATTTCATTATTTTTCCCAAAATTTCAAGGGAGAAATTTGCAGGAGAGACATATTGGGATCCTTGTTGAGCAACATAATACTATGGAATAATAGAACTATTTAGAAGATCAAAATTTGAAAGATATAGTGATTCACTCAAAAACTTATATAATAAAAATTATACTATTTATTTTACTATAGAAAAATTACAATGTCTGTTCCTATTTAAATTTAATGAAAATGGAGAGGAAATAAAAACACTGCATAGTAAAAATTTTACTATTGATTTTATTAATCAATTTTTTTCAACATATTTTCTTATTTAGATTTAATAAAAAATCAATTTCACCTTAGGGTTTAACTCCCTCTATCACTTCACAATTAGGGCTCTTCATTTTAGATGTTTTAGATTTAATGGGTTTGTGTTCCTACATATAAGGTGTTTAACATCTAAATGAGGGGGGCTATGTATTGAATCAGATCCAAACCCCATCAACCCTCTCTGGTTTTTTTTTTAACGACTTTTGTTTCTCAATGCATCATGTGTAATATAACACATTGATGCACCTATAACAAATAGCACCATTAAGTCCAAAAGGCTTGTGTTTTATTTTTTATGTTTTCATTTTTTATTGTCGTGGTGGTGATTTTATCATTACATATTGCATCGTAATAATCTAAAGTTATTTCAAACTAATAAATTTAAAGGTTAGTGTGTTTATACACATAAATGCACTAGTTACCAAACATCTTTTTGGCTTAAAATTATGTGATTTATTTATAAAATATATTTAATGGCTTTTGTATTGAATGGTACATGTTTAATATCGGTAAAAAATATCTGAGAAGTGGTCAAAAAAAATATTGATCAGTACTATTATAGCACATCCAAAAGAGCACAAAAGACAAGTTTTTGTAAATTCTTTACAAAATTAACATGTGTGGACTATATGCAAGTATAACTAATATGTATTGGTTATAGTGTGTCATGCAAAGCCACAAAATGAGGAACCTCAATAAAATTCTTTTTGCCGAAAAGAGTCAAAGCCAATGGAAAAACTGCAGAAAAATGAATTAGGTGAATGAAAAAATACTTTTCAATATCAGTTTTTTTATTTTATTTTTTTAATAACATACTTAAGAATATTATATAACATGTTTCAAAACATGTATTAATTCACATATGTTTAAAGTTCTACAAGGACCAACAATGAAGGAAAAAATGTCATTATAAGAAAATACAAATTATAGAACATGTAAATGACAATGAATTGGTTCTTAGTTCATTTGGAGTGGTGTTGGAGGTTAAAAAAAGGTGAGAAAACTTTTACAAAACTATGAATGATCTAATTGAATGAGCGTATAGACATACTTTATTACTACGAAGAATTCTTTTATTAATATCAATTTTGTTGTATTTAATTTTCATATATCAATATAAAAATAGTTTATTACTTTTCCAAGAAAATTATAAAAATACCAAACTATCAATGAGATGATATCTGAAGCATGTTAGCAGGAATGTCCAAAAAAATGCACAGGTAGATGGTAAAAGAAATGGACATAATTTCATCACAAGAAGAGTCATCTCAACGAAAGACTTCTTCAAATGTATGTAATCCTTGAATTTTTATATTAGGTAGATATAAACAAATAATTTAGCATTAAATATTAATTTTTGAGTATTTTCATGCAGCAAAAAAGATGGAACCCATTCACCTCGTAAAACAAGACAAAAAGGAAGAAAAAGGTTGACATCAAATTTTGTCAATTACTATTAATATTTCCTTGTAACAACTTAAGATTTCATTTTTTTATGGCATTGAGTTAAATATGGGTTGTGGTATATGTTGGCAAATTAAAAACAAAATGTGCAATTTGTAAGTATCTGTGTTATTTTATTTCTTTGAGTTTATAATTAATAGAATAAAAAAGTAATTTATATTAAATCTATGATTTATTATGGGGTATATAACTTGCAAGAAACAAAGTATGGAACTACGCCAAGATAAGAGTTGTTGAAAAATGCAGGAGATCTAGTTTTGAAAGAGTGTGTATAATTTGTTGGAGTCGGTCTGGTGAGTCCTCCGTCAGAGATCAAAACTCTTTATGCATCTCAATTTTAGGAGTTCCGCTCCATTCACTCAGCTGCATTGCGCTAGGGGCATGCCATAATCTGACAGAAAAGGTCATGCTAGTCATTTCCCCTCATGTCTAGCTCCTTTTGGCTTAGGTCTTTTGTCAAGGATCACCAAAGTTCATGACAGTCAAGGTCTGGTCCTTTAATGGACAAAAGTCATTTTTTATCATTAGGTCTAGCGATTAATCAATTTGGTCTTTAAATATATCCGATAAAGCCATGTAGGCTAGAGTGAGGCCCTTATAGAGTTATGATTCAGAGAGTTTCATTGTCATGTGGATAGACTTCGACTCTTCTTCAAAACTTTGCTTTGAAGAAAAGTCAAATAGTGTCATTGGTGATAAAATTTTCAAAAAATTCATCAATTGATTTCTTCAGATGCAGTCATGGTTTCCGTGGCCAAATGCCCTGTTGTGCGATCCATGCAAAGAGTGTCGAAAATTTTATCATTTGAGCTAAAATTTCAAAGGGAAAAGTGAAAATTAGTGTTGCTTTAAGTCAGTGAAAAAGTGCCAAAACACAACATTAGCAAAATGAGTTTTTGGAGAAGCAATTTAATCCATGACTTCAAAGTCTTTATATACAAGTGTCCATGAAAATAAAAGTCATTGTGAAAATCAAGTTCATAGGGAGACATTTCAAAGTGGTTAGGAGAGCAAAGTGTGTGTCTAAGAGTAAGTTGGAGGCAGTTTCCACGGCGCAGCGCACACACTGAGGGGTGCGGTGCACACAGAGGGCGCTTCAGACATAGAGCCACCGCACACTGTAAAATTTCAATCGGCACGATGCATATAATGGGCGCGACGCACTGGGTTTGGAGCATAGCGCACACCCAAAAAGGCCTGAAACCGTGCCAAATCACCTCAAATTGCTTATGAAACCCCTCAAATTGACAGGTAGGCTCTATGTCATGACTTGCTCATCAAGGTTTATGAATGATATGGTGGTTTATGGTTATGTTTAAATTTCAACAAAACTCATAAAATCGACCACAAGAAAAAACCAAAGGCCATTATTGCTAGGGTTGCATAATTGTGCTGTTGATGCCAAGGCTCTGTTTTCCTACCATTTTTCCCTCTCCTACCATCTTTCCCTATCCTCTCTTTCTCATTTTCCTATTATCCCTACCCTAAAACACTACCAAACCTTATCCCATATCCCTCCACTCTTTGGTCAACATAACACCCCAAAACCATACCTTATCAAGACCCCAAACCCTACCTTATTAAATCCCCTAACCCCCCTACATATCCCTAAACAAAACTTCTCCCCATAACCCCTATGCCCATCATATTACTCCCCTCTTAATACTCCCTTTTTCATTGTTCCCCTTGGTGGTGGATATCACAAAAGCACCCAGCTTCACACCATCATCAAACGACAACCTAAGTACAGTACACACATTAGTCATGGCATCAGAGCATTCATCAGAGTATGAGATGGAGACACAAAGTGAATCATCCTCGGAAGTACAGGCTCCCAGGAGACATCACAAGAGTGGCAAACATGTTAGGGATGAGCCAACTACCCTCATTGAATTGTAGGCCTGCCCTCTTGCCATGTCATGCTTCCAGCACCTATCATGTTTTGAATTTTTTCTAAGGGTGGCTAATGTTAGAGTTCATCATGAGTTGGCCTGTCTATTTGGGCTTCACCTACATGGAGGTTATTTTATCTTGGCTTGGGTCACCTTCACATTGACACCCGAAACTCTATCAATGGCAACCGGCATACCAAATGTTGGAGAAAAGTGGCACAAGAAAAAGAAGGTGGATAGGCAACACTATGAGCCTTATATTAAGGCCAGATTCTTGAGGCAGCTCACAAGAGTCTTTCAATTCAGATATTTGAAAGATGAGTATGCTCCACTCATGAAATTGATCATGAAGTACTTCAGTTGTGAGGGGAGGTTCTCTCGACTATATGCCTATCACATAGGGTTGCTCATGCACTTTACCAGGGTGTGGATGATGAACCTCCCATTTTTAATTTGTAGGAACATAGAGAGGATGAACACCTTCATGCAGCATAAGACCCGTCAGCAACAACTTAACGATGTTATTCACTTTGCACTTATCCGGATTTTGGTAGATCATCAGTTGGGACTGCAGGGCATTGCTTGGGAGGAATTCATCTCCCGTGACCTCTTCAGCACTTCACAGGTACTATCAGAGGTAGAGCATGAGATAGGTGGTCCTTCTCACCAGTATGAGCACCATGAGACCATGACTATGCTAGTATTCATGACATATCAGAGAGGAAGTAGGCACTTGTTTGCAGCAGCAAAGCGAGTGTTATCTCCACCTGGGGTGGAAGGGGCCTCGATTCCGACATCGACTACATAGGTACTGGACAAGGGCAAGAAGCCCATGCATGACGAGGGGCCATCAGGTGAATGGGAGGTCGACTTCATCCTCATTCAGGATGATGATGCAGATGTGGAGAGTGCCAAACTTAGGATGACCATTTAGGAGCAGGACACGGAGATCTAAGACTTGTCACTCGATTTGGAGAGGACCAAATGGATCATTAGGTATCTATAAATGAGGAACAAGCAGCTTGAGGACCAGCATGAGATCATGGCATTGCAAAGCAGCCGTGAGAATCGACAAGCTGCCCAGCAAAGGAGGATCGAGCTCACTACCTTGGAGCAAGAGATTGACAATGACCGTGAGTCTTGGCTCGAGCAAATCGACATCCACCTTGAGAGACTGTTGGAGAAGGTTGACAGAGACAAAACCATACTTAGGAGGATGGTTTATCATTACAGGGCATGAAACTTGTGTTGAAAGGCTCAGGTAAGGAGCCTGAAGGCAAAATTGGGCAGAGCAACCAAGAGACAAAAGAGGAAAAAAGAGCAAGATCGGCTTCAAATCTTGGCTGAAGCCTCTGTGGCCTAGCACAGTGCCCCTTAGAGAACCTCCAGCCCAAATTTCAAGAAATGTGGGGCAATTTTGGTCACATGGAAAATTTTTGGTCACAACACAGGTTTTTTCTCGCTGTGTGCCGCGCCATTGGCGCGGCGCTTAGGATTGGGAGCTCCAAATTGGAAATGGCTTGCATTTTTAGATTCATCATGCAAAATCACGACTACTGGTGCTTGGACAAGAAATTTCGGAATGATTTGAGTCTCGAGGAGGCAAAAAACACCCAAAAAATCGCCTCTCTGCCCCTATTTTGACACACAGGAAGCAGTATTGGGAGAATGAAGATTTGGAGTGGCAAATGAGCACCAAATCCAGAAATTCCACTGGGGCTGGAAACTAGACATGCCAAGCTTCCAACAAGAACACTTGGGCACATTTTGGACTAATACAGGTGCCTCAAAACAGCCTCCAAAGTGGCACAACACATATATAAAGTGGTGCGACGCATATAGCGAAAAAGGCCAAATTCACCTCCGTTTCGCAAAATTTTGATTTGTGACTTTCTCCAAGTGGGCCCGCTCATCTACACTTCACTTTTTTCAGCAACTAAGGAAAAGTTTAAAGAATTTGGCTTCTATCCAAGGGGTAAAGGAGGGAAAACTATCACTTAAAGCCATTTGTCATTTTTTTAACGTTGCACCTATAGCTAATGGTTGGATTTCCATCTCCATTTTGTAATGATTCGAGAAACTCCCCAACCCTTGGTTGTTCTATCTCCTCATGGAATGTTCTATTTATTGTATGTAAACCATTTGCAAAGGGTTGGTTGGCTTGTAATTTCTGGGAGACTATGGGAAAGAAACTATGTTTCTTTAGTATATATTTTGACAGAGGATTAATGAAAGGCAACACCTCTGTTTCATGAGATTCATGTGGTTGTGAGTGTAGAAAATGTGTCTCTTATGTTTCATATGTATTTTTTTATGTTTCACAATTCATTTCATATTCATTTCAGTGAAATTTTCTAAGTTAGATAAGGTAGAATTCATTTTTATTTCTCTACCTGTGGGAAAATTTCATGTTCAATGTTCTTTCTTCTGTTGAAAAGGATTAATGTACTTATGCCCTTTTCACCCTCCTAAGAAATCTCTCCATTCCATTCTATTTCAAACTAAATTGCTAGACTTTCTGCCTGTCTTGCCTCACGAAGTAATCTGTGCCTTTGTATTAAATTCTCTGTTCATTGTTGTCCATTGGTCCCATACCATTCCAAAAACTCAGTCATTCATAAAACTTTGTTTCTTGTATCCATATTTACTTACTAGCCTAAGATCGATATTTCACTGTAAGTCATCTCAGATCATATCATTTACTTATTCGCTGAGCATGACTCGAAGAGAGCCCTCTCCTATTCTGGTAGGACTAGCTACCAGACTGAGCGTGGTTTGTTGTTACACTAAATTTTTTCCTTCCTTCAGCCTAAGGCAGATTTAGGTTCTAACATAGTGGCGACTCCGCTGGGGAACGAAATCAATCCCCTTACTTCTCGATAATTCTAAGCTTCTGGATGATAAGTTTCGGATTGGATAGGCTGAGTAAGTTGGTTGTGTCCTTTGATTTTTCTCAATAGCACACTGGCGTCTAGAAGATATACCAGAGCTAATCCAGATCCAGATCCTCTACACATCTACAAAAATCCCAATTTGATTTCAAGAATTCATCATCAAGAAAGCTCTATCTTTCCCATGTTCAAATCCCATTCATGCCTCGACATTTTTAAGTATCTCGAAGATCTATATTTTGATGAGCAGTTTCAAGTATCGTTGTTCGAAACCAAATCCGAAAGGGCGGTTGACGCTACTATCCAAAATCCAAAGTTTCTTGTAGACTTGGAGATGGAAAGGGCTAACTGGTCGAATGATAACTACATTATATCTTAGCTTCAAACTCCAATTGCTAGCCCCTTAAAAACTGTGCACACTCCTCCAACACCTCCGAGGACAAATCCACCGAGAGTGATGGCTACCCATTTTGCACCCCTTGTTTTGCCTCAAGTTTTAGATGATATACCTACAGATTATCAAAGCAAAATCCCATTTTTTTATGGCACTCCTAATAGCATTACTGCTCAAGAACATGTGGACAGAATGGCAGACTTCTATGAACTTCATGAGATCGATGCGGAGAATGTGGCAATGAGACTCTTTGTATAGAAATTTGCAGGTGAAGTGAGGAAATGGTTTAGAGGTTTGCCGGCTGCACGTATCACTACCTTGGCCGACCTACAAAGACAATTTTTAAACCGTTGGGAAGTGAAGAACAATCCTCTTCAAATTCTAGCCAAATATGAGCAAATCAAAAGAAACGCTGGTGAGTCATTCCAAGACTATTGCATTAGATTCAATTCAGTTTATAATGAAATTCCAAATCATCTAAGGCCACCTGTGGGACTAGCCATGGTGAAGTTCCCAGATGGTTTTGATACTGACATGGCTTATCAATTGAGAGAGAGAGAACCGACCACAATGGAATACATACAGAATATAGCAGTCAGCATTGAAGCAAATCTGCTGACCAAGGCAGCTAGAGAAAAAGTAGAGAAGAAGGTCACCGTAAAAGAAGAATCTTCCTCGGTATATCAGCTACTTCGGAAGGTAGAGCAGATGCTTGAAAGGGTGAAACTTGACAAACCTGAGCCACAAGTTAGACATCCTAACTTTCGTGGTCAGCAACAACCATAATATAGACTAATACAGAGAGATCAACAAGCCCAAGAGCAGACGACACAGCAGCCACTACAGCCACCTTTGCAGCAAAATTTTGTACATGGACCAGAGTCAGATGAGGACGAGAATATAATAGGTGAAGAAAACCACCTCTTTACTCCTGATGATTTGCCTATTTATCTCACTGAGGATGAGGAGTATGCAGAGAGTTCGACTGTAGACAAAGATGTAGATTTCATTCTAGCAAATGACACCATCTTGGAGGAAGAATCAGATGAATACCAAAGAGGCTATATGAATGCTTTGTCTGCCCAACAGCAGCAATATTCACTTAGAAGCAAAGATGTTTCAGTCAAACTAATTCAGAAAAGGAAGGATGTTGAAGCATCAAAGAATGATTCATCAGTTGCACAAAGGAAAGGAAAGGAGGCAGTTGATCCAGATAGCAGCAAATCACCATCAGCAGAACAATCACATCGGCAAGTTGCATCGAAAGAAAAGGAAAGGAAAGACATCCCATTCAAAGAGATAGAAAAGATTCCCGCTTTTAATTTACAGAATGAGATTTCTAAATTGAAAGCATCCATTCCCTTGACTGAAATAATGAGGAACAACAGTTATAGAGGACAAGTATCTAAAATGTTGAATTTGGATCCAATGTCCGACATGGTGAATGTCGAAGATGATCAACCTGAAATGATTTTTGGGCCAAGATCGAATGGTGAGTCTCCTGATAGTGATGTGCCACCTTTCTATATCAGTTTAAGACTGCATGATTTTGTGTTACATAATGCCATGTTCGATTCCGGAGCTTCTCACAATCTCATGCCCAAAGCTATCATGGATAATCTGGGTCTGGACATCACCTGACAATACCATGATCTCTATTCGTTTGATTCCAACAGAGTAAGATGTATTGGGCTCATTGAAGACTTGGTTGTGAGTCTGGATCAGCTCCCAATGAAGAATGTTTTGATGGATTTTGTTGTAGCAGATATTCCTCCCAGGTTTGGCATGCTTCTATCCAGGTCTTGGGTAGCAAAATTGAAAGGGACACTACAACTAGATTTCTCCTATGCAATGATTTTGGTGTTTGGCCAAATGAGGAAATTGTATCAGGAACAAAAAATGAAATACATGATCACAAGCAAGGAGAAACCCATAAATCATCCGACTAATTATGTACATACATATTTAGAGTCTTTTGTTTTGCACTCAAATAGTTTCAATGATATCGATAGTCAGTTAGTAGAAGCAGATGATATTCCAGAAATAACAAAAAATTTCAGAGGAGTTTTAGAGAAAGAAGAACAAGAATAGTAGAACAGTAATGGATAGCAAGTAGACAAGGCACAAAAAACAGATTTTCAACACTTGCAAGAGGAGGAAGAAGGTTTGTGGACCATGGATTTCGATGGAGCAGTGGGAAATGATGGCACTAGAATTCGAATTTGGGTACAAATTCCTTTCTCCGCCCTGAACAAAGTGCCTAGTAATGTGTGGGTATGCTCTTACAAGTTGGCTTTTGACTGTTCAAATAATGAAGCTGACTATGAAGCTCTGATTGCTGGCCTAAAGATTCTAAGAAAGCTGAATGATAAGAGGATTTCAGTATTTGGCGACTCTGAATTTGTGACTAAGCAGGTCAGAGGCGAATATCAAGCCAAACATCCTCAGATGTGGGCTTACCGTAATGAAGTTCTAGACATTCTAAAGTTATCTTCAGAATACACTTTGACATTTCTGCCTCGTATACAAAAGAGTATTGCTGATGCTCTTGCTAAGGCAGAAAGTAGTTTGAAAATCCCAATGAACTCCAACAATAAATTCAAAATCCATGTCAAGCATCATCCAACCGTTCCAAACAATCAGAGATATTGGCAAGTTTTCCAATATGATGAGGAGATTGATGATTTTCTGAAAAACAAAGGCAAGTTCAAATAGACCTCAATTGATGTAGAAAATGATGATGGTAAAGGTAATGGTACATATGAGGTGTAGATCAATGAAATGGACGTGTTGAAGCTGAAGAATAATGTTATTCCTAAAGGCTTGATACCTTTAGAAGAACTCTTTGATCAAGATGATGTAGCCCGCAAGCCAACATTGCAGCCAACAGAGAAGGGTGTGGAAGAGGTCAATATCGGAACAACTGCTAATCCTAAATTGGTAAAATTGTCCAAAAGCATTACCACCAAAGATCAAGGACAAATATATCAGTTTGTTGTCGTCATTTGTAGATGTGTTTGTTTGGGACTATTCTGACTTAAAAACATATGATACTAGTATAATTCAGCACACTATACCCATCAAGCCCAATCAAAAACCATTCAGACAAAAGTTGAGAAGACTAAATCCAAAGCTACTGTCATATATTGAAAAGGAGATAAATAGGTTGTACAAATCAGGGATCATTGTGCAATCATATTTTCAGATTAGATCTCTAACTTGGTTCTTGTATGAAAGAAGACAGGTGAGATTTGCTTATGCATTGATTTTAGAAATCTCAATAAAGTTTCATTGGAAGACAACTATCTATTGCCCAAAATGGACCATATACTTCAACGAGTAGTGGGATCATCTCGTATGTCACTACTTGATGGTTATTACGGATATAACCAAGTTTTTGTCCATGAAGATGACCGAGACAAGACAACGTTCACCACTCCACAGGGAACCTTTCATTACGCTAAAATCCCTTTCCGTTTGAAGAATGCAAGTGACAGATTTCAGCGTGCAATGGAATTGGCTTTTGCAAATGAGAAGGATGTCCTTTTGGTTCTGTACCTAGATGATTTGACGGTGTTTTCCAAATCTGATGAGGAGCACATGTACCATCTAAAAATTGTCTTCCAAAAGTGTAGAAAATATGGCTTGTCACTGAATCCAGAAAAAGCTTGTTCGCCATCGAGGAAGGAAAACTACTCGAGCACATTATCTCAAAAGATGGCATTCGTATTGATCCAACACATCTGCAAGCAATTCAGCAAATCGATCTACCCTAGAACTAAAAAGAGATACAATCTTTCAATGGTAAAATGAATTTTCTACGCCGCTTTGTACCTAATCTTGCTAAGCACCTAAGAGAGATGACAAACATGCTTAAGAAGGACAGCCAAGTGAAATGGACAGAGGAGGCTGTAAAATCTTTCAATTTGGTCAAATTGGCTCCTTCCTCAGCTCAAGTTCTAGTTAGCTCGGACTACACTCAGTATTTTATATTGTTCTCATTTACTTCGGAGCACACTATGGAAACTCTGTTATTGCAGAAAAGAGATGATCATGAAAGGCCCATTCCATTCTTCAACAGAGCTATAAGAGGTGCAACCTTAAAATACAACATCATTGAGAAGCAAGCCCTTGCACTTGTGAAGGCATTGAAATATTTCCAGGTATATATTCTACATTCTCATATTTTGGCCTATGTTCCTAATGCTACTGTCAAATATGTTTTAGTGTAGACCGATCCGGAAGGAAGACAAGGCAAGTGGATTGTAGCCTTGCTAGAATATGATGTGGAAACCAATCCCACACAGCTGGTGAAAGGATAGGGATTGGAAAAGTTAATGGCCGAATCAAACTTGCACGCCTTGGACATAAATCGGATCGCTGCTATGTCTGATGAGAATGATGAAGGATCATCAATTCAGGTATCTAAATTGTTTTCTCTTTCTCCATGGTATTCAGATATCATATATGTGCTTAAAAATTTGTCACCACCGCCTGGCATGACTAGAAACAAAGCGAGAACACTCAAGTTGAAGGCTGCCAAGTTTTGCATTCTAGATTCTACACTGTATTGGAAAGATCTCGGTGTCGTTTTGTTAAATTGTTTGGTAGAAAAGGAAGAAAAGAAGGTCATGGAGGATTGCCACCAAGGAGACTGTGGTGGTCGCCTCTTTTGGAAGTCAACAACAAATAAAATTCTGAGAGCAGGGTACTATTGGCCGACAATGTTTGCTGATGTAAATAAGATGGTCAAGCACTATCATAAGTGTCAGATTTTCGAAGGAAAGTAGAAGTTACAGCCTTTACCACTTAAGCCTATAGAGGTGAGTGCCCCTTTCTAGCAATGGGGATTGGATTTCATTGGTGAAATTCATCCCGCTTCTTCTGGTCAGCATAGATGGATCGTCAAAGTGAAAGATTATTTCACGAAATGGATCGAGGCAATTCCCACCAGACAAGCTATAGATGTAGTAATCATTTCATTCCTTGAAAATAACATCTTGTCTCGCTTTGGTTGCCCGAATAAGTTAATCACTGATAATGCAATAGCTTTCAAATCAAAAAGGATGGTAGAGTTTTGTCATAAATATCACATCATCTTGGGTCACTCAACTGCCTATCATCTGCAAGGCAATGGATTGGTGAAGTCTTCGAATAAATCATTGGTCAACATCATCAAGAAGCTGATGGAAATAAACAAGAA
This sequence comes from Pinus taeda, assembly GCA_000404065.3. Classification (NCBI taxonomy): domain Eukaryota; kingdom Viridiplantae; phylum Streptophyta; class Pinopsida; order Pinales; family Pinaceae; genus Pinus; species Pinus taeda. The sequence continues at coordinate 81,007 of APFE030003598.1, forward strand.
GAGTTGGCATAAGATGTTGGTCAATGCACTTTGTGCAGATCAGGTCAGTCAGAAGAAATCCATTGGTACATCACCTTTTGAGCTTGTTTATGGAGTTGATACAGTGTTTCCTACCTCTTTCGTAGCCCCTATAGTCAAACTTCTTTAGGAAGCCAGCAGTGAAGAAGATCCCATGCAGAGAAGGTTGAATCAAATGATCCACTTGCAGCATACCAGAGAAGAAGTTTTTAGGAAGAAATCCAAATTTCAGGAGAAGATCAAGAAAATTTATGACAGAAAAGCAAAGGCGGAAAAATTTCAGTTGGATGATGTGGTGCTGAAGTGGGATGCAAGGAATGAGGAAGAGGGTAAGCATGGAAAGTTCGAGAATCTCTGGAAAGGTCCCTTCAAGATTGCAACATATTGGGGTCAGAATGCCTTTCCTCTGAAGGAAATGAATGGGGAAGATTTTCCAGGAGGGCCGATCAATGGTCAGCTGCTCAAGTGGTACCATTTCTAAGTTATTGACACTGCTTCCACCGTCATTGTAAATACCATTTTATTTCCGTTTGGTTAGAGTTGGTCAAGTTAGTCTTCAAGTCATTTCAATATCAAATTTGAGTCAGTTTTTTTTTGGTCATTTTAGTTTCATAAATGATTCACAGTCTTGTGTTATTGTCAACATAATGACTCCATAGCCCAATGGATGAAGGCACTGTCTAGCTCTTCTAGAGATCTGTTGTTCTTGGCACCTCCAAGGAGATACCATCCCCCATTGGAGCCAATGTTAGAGTCGGTTTTGTGAATCCTCCGTCAAATATCAAAACTTTTTCTACATAATATTTTTAGGAGTCCCTCTCCTTTCACCCAGCTGCATTCCGCTAGGGGCATGCCATAGTCTGACAGAAAAGGTCTTGTTAGTCATTTCCCCTCATGTCTGGCACCTACTGGCTTAGGTATTTTCATCAATGATCACTAAAGTCCACAACAGTCAAGGTTTGGTCCTTAATGGACAAAAGTCATTTTAAATCATTAGGTCTAGTGATTAGTCAATTTGGTCTTCAACAATGTCTAATGAAGCCATGCAGGCCAGAGGGAGGCCCTTACAAAGTTATGATTCAAATAGTTTCTTCGTCATGTGGACAAACTTCGACTCTTCTTCAAAACTCTATTTTCAAGAAAAGTAAAATAGTGTGTCATTTGTGATAAAATTTCAAAAATGTCTCCAGTTGATTTCTTCAGGTGCAGTCATGGTTTCCATGGCCAAATGCCCTGTCATGCGACCCCTACAAAAGTGCCAAAAAATTTCATCATGTGAGCTAAAAATTCAAAGGGAAAAGTGAAATTCAGTGTTGCTTTAAATCAGTGAAAAGTATCAAAATGAAACATTAGCAAAGTTGGTTTTTGAAGAAGAAAAAATTAAACCCATGACTTCAAAGCCTTTATATAAAAGTTTCCACAAGTAAACAAAGTCATTGTTCAAATCAAGGTCATAGAGAAACATTGCAAAGGCATTGAGAGAGCAAAGCATGCATTTGGAGTGAGTTTGGAGTCATTTTCAAAAGTGTGGCGCACACACAGAGGGGCGTTGTGCACACAACGTGACCTTGCAGTGGAAAAAATACAAGGGCGCGATGCATATAGAGAGCACAACACACACCCACAGAGGCCCGAAATCATGCGAAATTGCATCAAGTCACCTTTGAAACCTCTCAAATCAACAAGTAGGCTCTAAATCTTGATGGCTCATGTATTTTTGTGAAGGTTATGGTGGTTCATGGCTATTTATAGTAGCAACAAAAAACTCATAAAACCAACCACTAGAAAACCTCAAAGCTATTCTTGCTAGGGTTTCCAGCTTGTTGTGTGGATGCCAAGGTTCTTCCTCCCTCTCATTTTTTCCCCTTCTCTCCATTTTTCCCTTCCTCCCTATCCCAATTTTTCCTATATTCCCCATCCCTCCACTCATTGGTCAATGTAAACACCAAAACCCTACCTTATAACATCCCCAAACCCTCCTACATATCCCTAAACAACATTTCCCCCATAACCCCTACTCCCATCATATTATTCGTCTCCTAACACTCCCTTTTTGCACTGTTCCCCTTGGTGGCAAATATCCCAACAACACTTAGTTTCATACCATCATCAAAGGACAGCCCAAGTATAGTATACACATAATATTCATGGAATCTTAGCATTCATCGGAGTATGAGATGGAAACACAAAGTGATTCATCCTCGGAAGAACAAGCTCCCAGGAGACATCAGAAAAGTGGCAAACATGTTAGGGATGAGCCAACCACCCTCACAGAACTGCAGGCCTGCGCTCTTGGTATGTCATGCTTCCAACATCTATCATGTTTCAAGTTTTGTCAAAGGGTGGCTAATGTTAGAGTTCATCATGATTTGGCCTGTATTTTTTTGCTTCACCTACATGGAGGTCACTCTATCTTGGCTAAGGTCACCTTCACATTGACACCCGAAACTATCCTATTAGCAACCAGCATACCAAATGTTGGAGAACAGTGGCACAAGAAACAGAAGGTGGATAGGTAGCATTACGAGCCTTACAATAAGGCTTATTTCTTGAGGCAGCTCACAAGAGTCTTTCCATCCAGATATTTGAAAGATGAATATGCTCCACTCATGAAATTGATCATGAAATACTTCAGTGGTGAGGGGAGGTTCTCTCGTCTATATGCCTATCACATCAGGTTGCTCATGCACTTTTCGGGGGTCTGAATGATGAACCTCCCATTTTTCATTTGCAGGAACATAGAGAGGATGAACACCTTCATGCAGCACAAGACCCCTCAACAGGAACATAGCAGTGTTTATCACTTTACTCTTATCCGAATTTTGGTGGATCATCAGTTGGCATTGCATGGCATTACTTGGGATGACTTCATCTCCCGTGACCTCTTCAGTACTTCACAGGTACTATCAGAGTTTGAGCATGAGATAGGTGGTCCTTCTCATCAGTATGAGTCCCGTAAGACCACTACTATGCTAGTATTCATCACATATCAGAGAGGCAGCAGGCATTTGTTTGCAGCAGCAAAGCGAGTGTTATCTCCACCTGGGGTGGAAGGGGCCTCGCTTCTGACATCGACAACACAGGTACAGGACAAGGGAGAGAGGCCCATGCATGATGAGGGGCCATCAGGTGAACAAGAGGCCAATTTCATCCTCATTCGTACCAGACAAGCTACTGATGTGGTAATCCTTTCATTCCTTGAAAATAACATCTTGTCTCACATTGGTTGCCCGAATAAGCTAATCACTGATAATGCAACAGCTTCCAAATAAAAAAGGATGGTAGAGTTTTGTCATAAATATCACATAATTTTGGGTCACTCAACTGCCTATCATCCACAAGGCAATGGATTTGTAGAATATTCGAATAAATCATTCGTCAATATCATCAAGAAGCTGCTAGAAATAAATAAGAAGAGTTTGCATAAGGGGTTGGTCAATGCACTTTGGGCAGATTGGGTCAGTCAGAAGAAATCAATTGGTACGTCACCATTTGAGCTCATTTATGGAGTTGATACAATATTTCCTACCTCTCTCGCTGCCCTAATAGTCAAACTTCTTTAGGAGGCCAGTAGTGAAGAAGATCCCATGCAAAGAAGGTTGAATCAAATGGTCCACTTGCAGCAGACCAAAGAAGAAGTTTTCAAGAATACATCCAAATTGCAGGAGAAGATCAAGAAAATTTATGACAGAAAGGAAAAAGTGGACAATTTCATTTGGATTATGTGGTGCTGAAGTGGGAAGCAAGGAATGAGGAGAAAGGAAAGCATGGTAAGTTCAAGAACCATTGGAAAGGTCCCTTTAAAATCGCAACATATCGAGGTCAGAATGCCTTTCTTCTGAAGGAAATGAAGGGGGAAGATTGTCCAGGAGGGCCGATCAATGGTCAGCTGCTCAAGTGGTACCATTTCTAATTTATTAACGCTGCTTCCACTGTCATTGTAAATACCGTTTTATTTTAGTTTTTTTAGAGTTTGTCAAGTTAGTCTTCAAGTCATTTCAATATCAAATTTAAGTCAAGTTTTTGGTTATTTCAATTTCATAAATGAGTCAGAGTCCTATGATGTCTGTTGAAATAATGACTCCATAGCCCAATGGGCAAAGGCACTATCTAGCTCTTACAGACATCTGTTGTTCTTGGCATCTCCAAAGAGCTACCATCCCCCATTGGAGCCAATGTTAGAGTCAGTCTAGTCAGTCCTCCACCAGAGAGGAAAACTCTTTATGCATCTCATTTTTCGGAGTCCCACTCGATTCACTCAGTTGCATTCCGCTAGGGGCATGCCATAATCTGACGGAAAAGGTCATGCTAGTCATTTCCCCTAATGTCTAGCTCCTACCGGCTTAGGCCTTTTGTCAAGGATCACCAAAGTTCATGATAGTCAAGGTCTGGTCCTTTAATGGACAAAAGTCATTTTTTATCATTAGTTCTAGGGATTAATCAATTTTGTCTTTAAATATATCCAATAAAGCCATGCAGGCCAGAGTGAGGCCCTTACAGAGTTATGATTCAGATAGTGTCATCATCATGTGGATAGACTTCGACTCTTCTTCAAAACTCTGTTTTGAAGAAAAGTCAAACAATGTTATTGGTGATAAAATTTACAAAAAAGTTGTCAGTTGATTTCTTCAGATGTAGTCATGGTTTTCGTGGCCAAATGTCCTGTCATACAATCCATGCAAAGAGTTCTGAAAATTTCATCATTTGAGCTACAATTTTAAAGGGGAAAGTGAAAACCAATGTTGCTTCAAGTCAGTGAAAAAGTGTCAAAACACAACATTAGCAAAATCTGTTTTTGGAGAAGCAAAAATTTAACCCATGATTTCAAAGTCTTTATATACAAGTTTCCACTAAAATCAAAGTCATTGTGCAAATCAAAGTCATTGTGCAAATCAAGTTCATAGGGAGACATTGCAAAGTGACTAGGAGAGAAAAGTGCATATTTAAGAGTAAGTTGGAGGCAATTTCCAGGGTGCGACACACACACTGAGGGGTGCAGCGCACACAGAGCCAATCCACAGTGTAATTTCAATGGGTGTGGTGCATATAACAGGTGTGGCGCACTGGGTTTTCCACACGACGCACACCCACAAAAGCCCAAAGCCGTGCCTAATCGCCTCAAATTGCTTGCGAAACCCTTGAAATTGATAAGTGCTCTATTTCATGACTTGCTCATCAAAGTTTATGAATGATATGGTGGTTTATGGCTATGTTTAAATTGCAACAGAACTCATAAAACCAACCACAAGAAAACACCAAAGGCCATTGTTGCTAGGCTTGGATAATTGTGGTGTTGATGCCAAGGCTCTATTTTACTACCACTTTTCCCTCTCCTACCATCTATCCCTATCCTCTCTTTCTCATTTTTCCTATTATCCCTACCCTAAAACACTACCAAACTCTATCCCCTATTCCTCCACCCTTTGGTCAACATAACACCTGAAAACCCTACCTTATCAATACCCCAAACCCTACTTTATAATATCCCCTAACCCCCCTACATATCCCTAAACCAAACGTCTCCCCATAACCCCTATGCCCATCATATTACTCCCCTCCTAATACTCCCTTTTTTCGTTGTTCTCCTTGGTGGCAGATATCACAAAAGCACCTAGATTCACACCATTATCAAAGGAAAGCCTAAGTACAGTACACACAACACTCATGGCATCCGAGCATTCATCAAAGTATGAGATGGAGACACAAAGTGACTCATCCTCGGAAGAACAGGCTCCCAGGAGACATCACAAGAGTGGAAAACATGTTAGGCATGATCCAACTACCCTCACTGAATTGCAGGCCTGCCCTCTTGCCATGCCATGCTTCCAGCACCTATCATGCTTTGAATTTTTTCAAAGGGTTGCTAATGTTAGAGTTCGTCATGAGTTGGCCCATGTATTTGTGCTTCAACTACATGGAGGTCAGTCTATCTTGGCCGAGGTCACCTTCACATTGACACCCGAAACTATATCAGTTGCAACCGGCATACCGAATGTTGGAGAACAATAGCACAAGAAAAAGAAGGTGGATAGGCAACAATATGAGCCTTAAATTAAGGCCAGATTCTTGAGGCAGCTCACAAGAGTCTTTCCATTCAGATATTCGAAAGATGAGTATGCTCCACTCATGAAATTGATCATGAAGTACTTCAGCTGCGAGGGGACGTTCTCTCGACTATATGTCTATCACATCAGGTTGCTCATGCACTTTACCAGGGTGCAGATGATGATCCTCCCATTTTTCATTTGCATGAACATAGAGAGAATGAACACCTTCATGCAGCATAAGACCCCTCAGCAGCAACTTAACAATATTTATCACTTTGCTCTTATCCGGATTTTGGTAGATCATTAGTTGGGACTGCAGGGCATTTCTTGGGAGGACTTCATCTCCTGTGACGTCTTTAGCACTTCAAGGGTATTATCAGAGGTAGAGCATGAGATAGGTGGTATTTCTCATCAGTATGAGCACCATGATACCACGACTATGCCAATATTCATGACATATCAAAGAGGCGGTAGGCACTTGTTTGCAGTAGCAAAGTGAGTGTTATCTCCACCCGGGGTGCGAGGGGCCTCGCTTTCGGCATCGACTACACAGGTACAGGACAAGGGAAAGAAGGGCATGCATGACGAGGGGCATCAGGTGGACAGGGTACCCACTTCATCCTCATTCACGATGATGATGTAGATGTGGAGAGTGCCAAACTTAGGATGACCATTCAGGAGTAGAACACGCAGATCCAAGACTTGTCACTCAATTTGGAGAGTTCCAAATGGATCATCAAGTATCTAGAACAGAGGAACAAGCAGCTTGAGGACCAGCATGAGATCATGGAGCTTCAAAGCATCCATGAGAATCGACAAGCTGCCCAGCACAGGAGGATTGAGCTCACTACCTTGGAGCAAGAGATTAACAATGACCATTTGTCTTGGCTCGAGCAGATCAAAATCCACCTTGAGATACTGCTGGAGAAGGCTAACAAAGAAAAAACCATACTGAGGAGGATGGTTTATCAATATAGGGCACGGAATTTGAGTTCAAAGGCTCGGATAAGGAGCTTGAAGGCAAAATTGAGCAAAGCAACCAAGAGACAAAAGAGGCAAAAAGAGCAAGATCGGCTTCAAATCTTGGCTGAATCCTCTCTGGCCCAGTATAGTGCCTCTTAGAGAACCTCCAGCCAAAATTTCAAGAAATTTGGGGCAATTTTGGTCACATGGAAATTTTTTGGTCACAACACAAGTTTTTTCTCCCTGTGCGTCGTGCCACTGGCGCGACACTTAAGATTGGGAGCTCCAAATTGGAAATGGCTTGCATATTTGTATTCAACATGAAAAATCACGAATATTGGTGCTTGGAAAAGAAATTTGGGCATGATTTGAGTCTCCAGGAGGCCGAAAACACACGAAGCATGGCCTCTTTGTCCCTATTTTGACACACAGGAAGCAGTCTTGGGAGAATGAATATTGGGAGGGGCAAATGAGCACCAAATCTAGAAATTCCACTTGGGTTCAAAGGTAGACAGGCCAGGCTTTCCAAAAAGCACACTTGGGTACACTTTGGACTCCTGCAGGTGCATCAAAGTAGCCTCCAAAGTGGCACAATAAATATAGAAAGTGGCATGGCACTTATAGGGAAAAAGGCCAAATTCACCTCTGTTTCGAAAAATTTCGATTCGCAACTTTCTCCAAGTGGTCCTGCTCATCTACACTTCACTTTTTTCAGCAACTAAGGCAAAGTTTAAAGATTTTTGCTTCTATCCAAGTGGCAAAGGAAGGCAAACGGTCACTCAAAGCCATTTGTCTTTTTTGTAACGCTGCACCTATAGCTAATGGTTGGCTTTCCATCTCCATTTTGTAATGATTCGAGAAACTCCCCAACCCTTGGTCTTTCTATCTCCTCATGGCATGTTCTATTTATTGTATGTAAACCATTTGCAAAGGGTTGGTTGGCTTGTAATTTCTGGGAGACTATGGGAAATAAATTTTGTTTCTTCATTGTATATTTTGACAGAGGATTAATGAAAGGCAGCTGCTCTATTTCATGAGATTCATGTGGTTGTGAGTGTAGCAAATGTGTCTCTTATGTTTCATATGTATTTCGTTATGTTTCACAGTTCATTTGTTATTCATTTCAGTGAAATTTTCTAAGTTAGATAAGGTAGAATTCATTTTTATTGCTCTCCCTGTGGGAAAATTTCATGTTCAATGTTCTTTCTTCTATTGAAAAGGATTCATGTACTTATGCCCTTTTCACCCTCCTAAGAAATATCTCCATTCTGTGCTATTTCAGGCTATATTGCTAGACTTTCTGCCTGTCTTACCTCACGAAGTAATCTGTGCCTTTGTATTAAATTCTCTGTTCATTGTTGTCCATTGGTCCCATACCATCCGAGTAACTCAGTCATTCATAAAAATTTGTTTCATGTATCCATATTTGCTTACTAGCCTAATATCAATATTTCACTCTAAGTCATCTCAGATCATATAGTTTACTTATTTGCTGAGCGTGACTCGGAGAGAGCCCTCTCCTATTCTGGTAGGGCTAGCTACCAGATTGAGCGTTTTTGTGGTTACCTTGAATTTTTGCCTTCCTTCAGCCTAAGGTAGATTTAGGTGCTAACATAATTCAAGACTCAATTCTTGCTATGGTACAAATCTATTCCATTTACGTTGATGTATATTATTTATTTCATTTTTCATTTTGTTACCAATGTAAACACACTTATTTTTATGTTTGTAGATGAAACTTGAAGAAGATTAAAACAATTGATGCAATCAACAAAACATTCATTCAAATAACCTAAATTATGGAAATAGCTCAAGAACTAACATGAGTTTCAATGAAGAATGAAGATCTATTTGGATATCAATACAAGATGTATTTTTTGTAATAAATGTTTGTGAAAATTAGATTTTATTTAATGTAATGGACATAGTGTCCTAATTGAAAGACAAGGGTTTACCAATAACTATCCCATTTTGTATGACAAAGAGCCCCTTATTCATAGATAATAAAACACATTTTAATTTATTTTATTGTGTTGTCCAATGTCGCTATGAAATGTTACACAACTAATTAAATATATGAATGATTAAATATTATAATGAATATATGTGAAATCTGATGATATATCAAAATAATCCAAATATCATATACAGATGCGCTAATCAAAATTTATTTTATATGAATATTGTTATAAGATATATGTCATTTTTCGATGAATAACAGATTCTAAAAATCACAATAATTTCATTTTCATGGGTCAGTGCTTCTAAAAGGATAAAATGGATACCAAGACATCATATATTAATGTGCACTTCTTTGAATACGAGTTTTTCAACAACGATATTTATAATAATAAAAAATGACGTCCGGGTGCTTTAGTACATACAAAAGCTGTGTGTTTGTAAAATACATATGCATCAGGAAGGTATACATTTCTTGCACCAATGTAATTCACCTTTAATGCACTAATCCATTGTTACCTTTCACGCACTAATGTGTCAGGTAATGCAGGATGTGTTTGCCTGCTTCAGTACCTTTTTTGAAAAGTACAACACCTAGGTTTTTGCAAACGCATAGGCATTTGGGTGTTATATTATTCAAACACCAGTGTTGTTTATACAACTGATCAACACTATTTCATTGTTACGCATAACTACTCGATGTGTTGGAGAGGATAAAAGCACAGAGGTTGCAAGATTTGTTTGTCTTCCTCAGAGCCCTTCCTAAAAAAGAACTACTCGAGATGTTTTTAGAAGACATAAGCACCACGGAGGTAGACCACTAGTGTTGATTGAATTCAATGCCCCAGTAGGTTTATTACAACACTCGTGCTTTTATAAATTGAACACAATGGTGCTCCAAACGTTTTCGAGTCTCTATGATTTATTTAAATTTATAACATAGGTGCTTTTATATTGGTAGCAAGTCAGTGTGTTTTTTCCAATAAGCCAACTACTAAGGAATAATTGACTAAAACATTCAACGACCAAAATATTTTTAGTTGTAATGAAGTTTGGTTAGGAGCTCTACTAAAAATATCAATAACCAAAAATGAATGTTGTAACTGATGTTTTTTTTTGACAATTTTATAATAGTGAAAACCTTTTTTTATAACCTCTACTAGAAAATATTTCCCTGTAGTGTATCTTCATAGTTAATCTAGCTCCACTCTCAAGTTCGCTCTCTTTATAATTTTGAATTTATTCTTGTTTGCCTTATGCCTCTATAATCTTCCTCATAATATTAGAGCGTGAAGTTCCATAACACTCCTTGAAAGTAACATTTAAAACCACATAGAACAAAATCTTGAGGAACATAACAAACAAGCTGATTGTTGCTAAGAAGCCAAAATCCTTCAGCCAAGAAAACCCCAAGTGCTAACCCGATACGAAGATTTCCAAATCAAAGTGATAGAAAAGAAAAATTCACGAGGAGAAATAATGCATGACTAACGCACCTCAACAGTAGTAGAAACCATGTTATAAGGTGAACACTTAAAGCACTAGTGATTTCCTAAACACCCTCCTGAACGCTAATGTAGCCTCTCTGCATTAACTGTAAATAAAATAAAAATGGCACGGAAATTACATGGCATAAGTATTTACCCATTTATTAAGCAAAAATATTGTTTGAAAATGTTTGGAACAAAGGAAATTATGCATCTGTTAAGCGACAAATGTTAAGTGTGAAGCCAAATTCATGCATGATTCTAGATCCTTCTACACCACCAGTAATTTCTAGAATCACATGCAGGATTCTAGATTCTTCTCCAACACCATTAGTTTCTAGATCATTCCAGATCTCCATCGGAATCACATACAATATTGGTGATCCTTCTTTTTCCTCTATAAATTTGTAATTTCTTTGGTCAAGGAAAGCAAGCAAGCGAAGGCCCAAGTTTTTTATGTAATGCAAAGTGATTTCTATTCTCCAGTGATTGTTTTATCTATCTCCAGTGATTGTTTTTGATTGAGTAATCTTGTTGTTTCTCCATTTGTCTATCTCTGTCAATTATTATCTATTGTCGTCTAAGTCTCTGAGTTTAAATCTGTTGTGTGTGATGTATGCTCTAGTCTAACAACTAGTATCAGAGCTCAGGTCGAATATCTATTGTGCAAGTCGCTTAGTGCCATTGCCTTACTTTTCGCAGTGTTCGTTAAAACATTGGTTGTTACCTCTGGAGCTATTGAAGGATCTATCCAGAAAATCAGAAATCCCTGCAAAGAATAGAGCCCAGGAAAGGGATTTGTCTAGGTAATAGTTGAGGAACACTGGAACTAAAAGATAGTTGCTGCAAGGAAAACAAGGTCGTGGACCTATTTTGAAACGTGTTGCTAAAATTTGAAACGTGGAGATCTGTATGTGTTGCTGGAGTTTGAAACGTGGAGATCCGTGGATATTGGAGTTGAAACATGGTGTTCCTAAGTTTCTTTTTACATCAAGCTTGCAAGTATATGTCAAGTTTTTTCTCAAACCAACATATTTATGTGTGAAATGTGAAAATGTTAAAACATTATATATGAAAATATATAATTATATGTTGGAATTTTGAAAAGTATAATCTAAAAGAAGTAGGAATTTTGAAAAGGGTATTTTAAAAGGAGGAAGGTCATCATTACTAAATTTTAAAGAGTAATAATTAAAGTTTTATTTTTAAGAGGAGTTTTTGTGTTTTGGGGCATGAATTTGATTGAAAATGGAGACAACAATTACAGATATGGAGAAGTTAAGCAGGGATAATTTTTCCCTATCAAAATCACAGATGGAGGATATACTAATTTTAAAAGATCAGTATTTGCTGATTAAGGGCACAACAAAGAAACCCTCATCAATGACAAATGAAGAGTGGAATAAGCTAGATAGAAAGGTGATTGCAAGAATCTGCCAAAATTTAGCAAAGAATGTGTATTTCAATGTGTTTGGAGAAAAGATAGTAGAAGGATTATGGAAGAAAATCGATGATCTATATGAGAAGAACATGACATCAAACAAAGTGTTCTTGATGAAGAAGCCTTATAATCTCAAAATGGAGGGTGCTTTAGTTGCTAAGCAGTTGAATGCATTTAATATTATTACTAATCAAATTGCCTCTGTTAAAATCATTTTAGATGATGAAATTAGAGCCATATTGCTAATGTGTTCTATGCCAGACAGTTGACTTGTAGCTACAAGCACTTCAGCAACTACAGGGGCCCTGAAGTTTGATGATGTCAGCAACAGTTTAATGAATGAGGAGTTGTGACGCAAGTCAATTGTAGAAAATAAGGGAGGAGAGGCTCTAGCTCTAGCTAATCGTGGTAGGAGAATGGATCGAAGCCGACAAGGGAAATCAAGATTGAGAGGCTGATCAAAATCAAGGAGAGGCAAAATCATCTACTTTCATTGTGGCAAAACCAGGCACATGAAGAAATAATGTCGATTCTGGAAGAAAGGAAAAAAGTATCAGAGACCATCCAGTAGAAATCACAAGTCATCCAACACAAATGAAGATGAGACTACTGTTGTAGCCATAGATGGTGATGTGTTGTTTACTATTTCAGTAGAGGATGCATGTGTATATACATCTAGCAGTAGCTTTGATTGGATCCTTGACTCTAGGGCATCTCACCATGTAACCCCATGCAAAGATAGTTTTGTTTCATATAATCTCGGTGATTATAGTAGAGTGCATTTGGGGAATAATCATTTTTGCAATATTATTGGAGTGGGAGATGTCTAGATAAAGATGAAAGATGGGCAACATATATTGTCGAAACAGGTCAGGCATGTACCAGAAATGCACATGAGTTTAATCTCTATGGGACAACTGGATGATGAAGGCTATTCCACAAGCTTTGGAAAAGGAGGCTATAAAATTAGTAAAGGTGCATTGGCCGTGGCCAAAGGACCCAAGATAGGAACATTATATACATTGAAGACACTGATAGGAATATTAGATTTGGCTGTTGTCACAAAAGAAGGAAATTCAATAGATCTGTGGCATAAGTGTTTGGGTCACATGAGTGAGAAGGGCTTAAAAATTCTTGTTGGTAAAAATATATTGGTAGGTTTGAAATCCTACAATCTTGATCTTTGTGAGCACTGTATATATGGTAGACAAAGAAGGGTTTCATTCCTTAGAGGTGGCCATGATAGAAGGAAAAATGTGTTAGAATTGGTACACTCCAATGTGTTTGGGCCTGTTAACATCAAATCATTAGGAGGAGCATCATATTTTGTAACATTTATAGATGATGCATCGAGGAAGGTTTGGGAATATCCTACGAAAAATAAAAGTGAAGTGTTTGGAATATTTCAAAAATTCCATGTTTTTGTTGAGAGAGAGACTAACAAATTGCTAAAGTGTTTAAGAGCAGATAATGGTGGAGAATATTGCTCAAATGCATTTAAGGAATATTGGAATAGGTTTAGCATAAAGCATGAGAAGACTATGCCTAGTACTCCTCAACGGAATGGTGTTGCAGAAAGGATGAATCACACCATTATGGAAAAGGTGCGAAGTATGTTGTCCAATTCTGACTTGGAGAAGAATTTTTGGGCTAAAGCAGTCAGGACCACTTGCTACCTCATAAATAGATCTCCGACTATGTTAGGTCCCTATAATACTAGTGATTCCCCCATTACTATTGTAGTTGTATCCCTTATTAATATTTTTGTGCCCCT